>JBAMJV010012809.1:0-39342 GCA_037951105.1 Echinarachnius parma
ATACTCCACGTAATGAGAGACGATAATTTCCATTAGAAAACTGGTATCAAATTTCACACAATTATGTATTGAATGGAAATTGATGTGCAGTATTCAATAGAATGATTACCTTATAGAAAACTGGTCAGTACAGTCATGCACATCGTAAATTAAATGCATTGGGGCCATTTTGCGACATTTCAACTTCCTGCCATCCCCCTATTCTCTGGGCTACTGCAATCGCCCCAATTGCATAATCACTACCCATAATGCACCGTTTGATAAGGTATATAATGAGGCTTTATTGTAGTCACCGATTTTTAGTATCTTATAAAAAATACGAGAGATATGACTCGATCTAATTTTAACTTGAGTTTCCGAACTTTTTTTTAGGGGTTTAGGTTGAAAAGCGCTGCCCAACGCTTTCTGGTAAAAAAGTAAATTGCCGTAGCTTAACAAGGGACCAGGTCTGCGGCCGCCGGCGCGCCAAGCGATCACGGTACCCCAGGCCTCGTCAGAATGGCAAAAACTTTGGGCAGCGCAACGTAGTCGATGAAGCCGACCTATGTTGAGGCCGAGGCTATCTCTCGTGCGCGTCAAATCTGACCCGTCTGTATACACGGGTGCAAGATATCGTCAAACGGACGATTATCACTGCGACAAAATCAGGCAGGCAATCAGTATTCGGGTGATAAAATATGAAATCAATCTATCGGTTTTTTTACACTAGGTAAACAGTGTTCGTTTTCTGTTTCAACTTTCAACAAATCTCTTACAATTAGTATATTTACAATGATATTTATATAGGATGGAAGTTTCAAATGTCATTTTGTGTAATATCTGACACTTAACAGAATCACTTTAATTCTTACCCGAGCATGTGCGACTGTACTGTACTGGTCAATCTAGCAAAACAAACGGGGGGGGTCCGTTTAGAGATACATCTTTTCAAAATTATACCTCCCTAATTACGTTTTTATATTATTTTTTTTATTTTGACGATTTTCTCCAATGACCGAGGTACGATTTCTTATCTTTTTCGACAACTTTCGTTACGACATATGTTAAGCTCTCAACCAATTATTTGAAAAAAATTACTTGTGTTAGATTTTCTCGTAATAACTTTGTTAAAGGTGCCCAGTCCAATACTGACGATTATTCCTAGGGGGCGACTCGCCAACGACCTCGCAACGATTTACTAGAACGATTGGACTATCGACTTTAGGCCACGATTTAACAACGAAATTGGAAATAATTGTACGGTGATTCAAGACGTAATATTCGTCCTTCGACGTTGTTTCGACGAGTCAGTTCGTCCTTCTTTTGTAATTATACACCATTGCGGTAGAAAATCGTGCAGAAGAAAAAAAGTTGTTGGTCCCATAGTGCGATTTCTACGGCGTCCCTGCAACGAATTATCATTCGTGAGAGAAAATCGCTTGTGTCGTCGCGAGTCCGTTGTTAGTTCGTTGCGAGTCGTTGTAATTCGTCTTCGCATCGCGAAGAACGCATGAATCGTGATAGCAAACGAAATGTATTTGAACTCGGGTCAAAAACTATCGCCATTGTCGCAACGATTTCCTCACAGGTTTTTATGTAACAATCGGGCAGTGCACAATATGAACAATCGGACATTGTTTTGAGTCAGTTCCTTGGGCGTAGACCATATCAACAGGGGATATGAGAATCTATTCATTTCACCCCCCCCCCCTCCGTGTATGAATAGGTATACGTAAGTCCCTCTTCGCCTATGGTCAGTTCAAAAGCGGCGATCTTCACAACGAAGCGATACGAGTCAGCAACGAATAGCAACGATGTGAACAGACTTGAGCACTGAATATGTCAACTGGTAAATACAATGATTTTTGGTGAAAATCGTTGTGGCCGTGGCGATTTGTGTTATGAACAGTGTGAAGACGCGATTTGGGCTCCGCTTTCACCGATTTTCTTCAACGTTGCGCAACGAATTATGGGTGGGAAGAACCGATTACGATGTAACACGAGGCAAACCCGTACCTAAGCGATTTTCTCGACGAGGGTATATGATTCCAATCGTTGCGATTCGCCGTGAAAATCGTCAGTATGGGACTGGGCCTTAAGCGGCTAGAGGATCAAAAGTGAGAATTTCATATACGGTACACGCAGGGGTAGCGCGTTTACATGTTGGGTGGAGTACGGGCTCAAGCATAATTCATTATGATCCGAAAGGTTGAAAACCCTATGCTTTTTCAGAAAAATTTGAAAATTAATCTCTTGCGCCTTACTGTTCATGGCGACTTAGCAACGAACTCACAACGGTATACTAGAACGAATAGACTCGATTTAGCCACGGTTAAGAAAGAATTGGAAGGAATTGTGTCGCGACACAGAACGAATATTCTGTTCTTCGTCGTCATGGTCGTCATGAAAATTCGCCTCGAGTCGTCGCGAAGTCGTTGTAATTCGTTCTTCATACCGTTGTCGCATCGAGTGAGAACGCCCGTGGATCTCAGTATTAGCACAAGCAATTAGTTTTGAACCGGTTCAAAACTGTCGCCATGCCCGTCAAACGATTTCTTCACATTCTATTGCACACACATAGAACAATCGGACTTGTTTGAGTCAATGCAAAAACTAGTTCTTCGTATCATAAATCCCACACTTGCACATACACTAACTCTTGGTTTCTTGGACAACTGTAGAAACATTATTGTGATCGTACAGTAGAAGAATATGTGTTTAATTTTGGTTTCTTGAAAATAAAAACATTATTTTAATCGTAGAAAAGAACTCATGTGTGTACATTTTGGTATAGTTTGAAAATAGAATCATTTATTTTAGGATTCGTAGAAAGAGTATGTTTTTACCACTCCTTATCAACAATTGCAAAACCCTGATCATGATTTGAATTACCTTCTTAGAGCGGATACTGCATATTATTTGTGTCAGTGGTAGATAGATATCCCCTCCCAGATGCAAAACCAACCATTGCGACAATCATATCTCTGGCACATACTTATACCACTCAATATTGGCAAAGTTGTTATGCTCGATATGTGTGAATATCAGAGATATTTATCAACTTTACATGCTTTAGGCGGGAATAAGCACAAGAAGACAAAATGGCCTTATTCAAACGTCACAAGGCAATGCGCGTGCCTGTACATTGTGGTGAAACAGCACATGTGGCTGAATTACATTGATTATGGTTTATGAAACAATGCTGGTTGCTATTTCATTTAATTTTGATTTTGATATGGCACATGTGAGAAATGCATTCTTTGCCATTGTAAAAAAGTTGGTGCAGTTTATAAATTTCCAATTCCTCGATACAATTTGTAATGATAATAACTTTGCGAATTTATGAAATATGACTTTTTTCTCTGTAATGCTGTGCTCACTCAACCATGTATTAATGGTATCCCACGTATTTTTACACATTGTTTTCCTAACTACCCATGGGATATATTGAGCAAAGACGAAATCTTGAAACGACTTCTTGGCTATGAAATGTGTGGCAATTGTTTAGGGGTAGTGTTCGGTCTTATATTTGTACATAATAATAATACAATTATGTGTTTAACCCAACTGAAGTTACTTAAAGCCCAAATACACATTTCGGGAGAAAGTAGCGAAACATCTATACTTGGCATAACTATATCATTATTGTTGAATATTCATTTAAATGGGTTTGGGTAGATGCAGAAATATCGAAGAACATCATCCAATGGCCGCCTGTAAAAAAAATATATAAATCCACCTCCCGTTCGCACCTGTCCCGCGCCCGCTAGCAGCCCGGGCTAGAGATATCGACAAACCACATATCCGTAGTAGACACTGAAGTCCTTTTGCAACGTAGCAGTATGCGCGATTCCGCGGTTAGCGATACGAATATTGCAGAAAATAGTTTTGTAATGTTGCAAATATAAATTATTTCAATTATGAGGCGGTTCCAGGCAAATTGTTTTAATCACATATAAGTAAAATTAAAATTACTTTCACATGGTTAGTAATAAGAGCGTACATTCTTTTTTTTGATTATCCTAGACAATGCTGCGGGGCTTTCCCATTACTGTACATTTAACCGCTTTAAACATTTTGTCGCGTTGGTTTCGTGTCGTGTTCGTATTGTTCGAGTTCATGATCTTTGTGTATGAATTTGTTCTTTATTTGTTGTAGTTCGTCATAAAATGTTACTTGAGGGAATATGGTGACAGGAAAGGCGTGATCATTCATCAACGAAGATGATCCTAGTTCTACACTTACACGATTTAAATCTATTCAAAGGACTCGGATCTCGTGGTTGAGTAGAATCTCTCTTTCTCTCTTCCTTACCCTGTCCCCTTTACCTATTGTATCCCTTGTTCTTTCCCGTCTTAGTCTTTTGTTTGTACCCATGATCCTGCTAAGTACTAAGTGGGAGGGGTGTTGTAGTGTTTGATATGTGAGTGCATGAAGTGTTTAATAATCAATAGTGCTGTTATACTCATTTGTTTATTGTTATGTTGCTTCCTTTACGACTCTTAGGACTGTGTTAGAATTTGTTTATTATTTGTTGTTTAGGCCCGATTATAAGCATCTACTGCTTCTTGAGGGGTCATGACCAATTACTTTTGTTAATATCGATTACTTCTTGTGCCACTTGTATATTGTTGTTGTTTTTATAAAGTGAGTTAATTTAATTAAAATTAATAAGTCGAATAAGTTGTCGCATGCCAAATATAGCAAATTCACTATTGGAACGACTTGACATCGGAATATTGTACCCGGCAGTTACACAACAATTTGTTGGTGAAAATCGTTGTAGCATTCGCCTGTTTTGAACAGTTGAAGACGGCGATTTTGGCTCCGCTTGTCACGATTTTTCTTTCACGATGCCGCAACGGTTTTTTTAGAGGAAGAATTGATACGATACAACACGACTTAAGCGATTTTCTCGATGAATGTCAAATCGCAACGAGTACGCACGTGAAAATCGTCAGTTTTAGGGACTTGGTTCCTTACCGTCATTCGTACTGAATTTGTCACACAGTTATATATCTCATGGGATCTGATTTATCGAACACTTCAATCGTGAATATGCTCGTGTGGTCAGAAGCTTATAATTATATAGCTGGACGAAGTAATGCAGTCTGTTTGTGTATGATTAATTCAAACAATCAGATTAGAGTTATTGACCAAACACTATTTTATTATGCAATCCGGAGGTCTTGGGTTCGAATCGCCCGTCGCAATCCTATTTTCTTTGCTCTATTGTTATCCATATTATATATTCTGGTCAGGATTTGAAAAGATCATTATACAAAAAAGGCGCTCATCACTTTGTTATCCATCGCTATATATCCCCAAGTAATTTCATATCCCTGTTAAGCTTACTTACCACACGAGCAATGAAAACATAGGTGTTTCAGGGGACGAACACTGAAACTAGGGTTTTCTTTTAGCTTAGCTTGGAAAGAGCCCCCTCGGGTTCTAGCAATATGGAGATCTTCGAGTCAGTTCTCTCGATATGTTTGAATTCATTATACGAGATAAGCTTCATCACTTTCGGTGAATCACTCGCAATATATCACAAAGTTATCCTTCGGATGTTTGTTCAGGTTTATAATAGCTTCTTTTTCATCCATGATCACATATTGTTCATACACATACAATGAGATACAGATATACCTCTATAAGCTCCAGAAGTAAGCTTTGATGATAATTTTGGAGTAATGTTACTTATATCGATCCCTCGTAATTTGACAAGTATTGAGTCATTTAGAATATATATATGAATATGTTCAATGGAGTAAGCGATGATTATTTATTGTATTAATTTTCTAGTTCATAATGTGGTAATGAAACGAAAATCAACAAAATGAGTTGCACAATTATTCACTATTCCTATTCGAGTCTTTTCTGAAATTAAAAGGGAGATTCACCATGCACAACATTTAATGTGAGTTTATGCTTGGACATAATATAGGTATTATGTTTAACATGACGAAATAATCACATCTTGTCAGCTTGGTAGTCGGTGCTTGAGTTCGGACTTGTGAGTTAGAAACAAGGTGTCAGCATTAGCCATTTGTATCATATACCATGTGTGTTATCTTTGTGAATATCAAGAGAATAATTTTCCTTGGTGTGTTTCATTCAATAGCTGATAGAAAATGACCTTGATTTTGCGGGTACAGTTACAGAGGAGGATGAGGGTGAAGTACACGTGTGTGTTACTGGGCAGGTCAACGCGCCCAAGGCCTAGGTCAAAGGGTCGCGCGCATGCGTGGTTGGACATTTGTGAGCCACCACAGATAGACCTACCACAAGTGTTAGTATTTATTTTCTTCTGTTTTGTCTTTGGTTACAATAACTTTTTTTTAATTTGGCAAGAAGGACGAACTACAATGATAAATTAAAAGCTACATGTTATGGAGGCTCACTTGTAATAATATAATAATATATATTATTTATATAGCGCCTATCATGATTTAATAATCATCTCTAAGCGCTTACAATTATATTATGATTACCACCGGTCATTAGGATACAATACAAAACCAGCATACATGTGTAGCACCAATCTCCCACTCCCTGGGGAGTATACCTCCCAAGCGCTCTGTGTGCTCAAGACTATTACTTAAAAGGAATCAAACTGCTGGATAGCAGATAATATACGAGATAATGAAGGTTTCTTATAACGCAGTTTCTAAACGGAGGAATTTTCTCAGTATACTCTACAATGATACAAAGTTAAAATTCACATTGCACATATTTTTTTTACATCTACATACATCAAATAACATAATTTAACTATTGAACTATTTATTATTGTTTCATTATAAGTAGTACAATAAGGTATAATATTCATTAAAGTTATACCGGTACAGTGTCAGATATTGCACAAAATGACCTTTAAGACTTCAGAATCTACTAATCAATCATCATTGTAAAGAATACAATTGAAAGATTTGTGGAAAGTTGAAGAGAAAACGAACTCACTATTTACCTACGTGAAAATAACAGAAAAATTGAGTTCATATTTTTAACCACGAAACTGATGGTCCTTCCGTAGATTTGTCCGCAGTAATATCTCATCTCGTTTGATCTTGACGATATCCGCACCCGTGTATACATGTACAGACGGTACGGAATTCGAATTCATGGAATTTGCGAGCACGCCTACGATCGGCTCAACATGTCTGGTCGGGGAAGAGATTTCCCACGCGCGCTTGGCCGGACGTGTTCAGCATGAGTCCACTTGTACTTTTTATCTAAAGCGTTGATCAACGCTTTACAATAATGAGTTTCAAATGATTATATCTTCCTTACTAAAGGGGACATGTTAGAAAAAATCCAACCCTATTTTATTCTTTCTTACCATAAGCTAAACAACTCAACGCTAGTAGAAGAGAAAACGAGGAAGCTCCCAGTAATTTTTATGGATTTGGAAACTTTACAGGTATGACTTTAAGCTTGTGAAGAGTTCTATAGACTAGCCACGCTACAAAAAGGAAATATTCAATTGTAGATTACTTATTCAGTATATTTACTTATGAAAAGTTCATTGTTGATTGTTGTTGGTGTTGTTGATGTGAAAGAATTATAAATAAGCGTACTTAGCTTCTTGGATAACAAAATAAATAACTGATTGAAAGGTTGTAATGATTGATAAAAACAACTTGAATATATATATGAAAATTAACATCAATTGTAGGATAATAAATTTTGATATTGATTAATGCATTGTTTTGGTTCTTTTTGTTTGAATAATCGCATAATTATGCTACTAACTTTTTTTGGAAAAATAGAACTTATGAAAGGTTGTAATGAGTTAATAAAATTACACTTCCCTAGTATAACAAAAAGGGGATATCCGAATTTGGTTTGATACATACATGTACTAAATTCGAGGCGATAAATTGTGTATGATTCGTATGTTTTATTGATTATGCTAACTGTATCCTTAGCAGGTTCCTTGTCTGTAATTATGCCTGTTCACCCTGCAATTGCAGAATGACAATTTATTTTCAACCTCGGCCATGGACTGGGTTTTAACCTTCTTTGTCACATTCCATTGTTTTCTAAAAACATCCCAAAATTGAATTGTAAGTGGTTGGTAGTTGATTGCATTTTCGTTTATGAATTACACAACCCTTTGCAAAATGTTTGGTATCTATTTGATTAATTCAAACATAAAGAGAAAACTGACCTAGAAATATATTGTGATTAAACGAAGGCAAAGGAATCGGATTCCAACGGATTCGAACCCGAGACTCTCCCGGATGCTAGGACCGGTGCTCTTACGACTGCGAGCTATCTAGAAACCCCAGTGACTGGTGCTCGTCCCTGAAACCCTGAATTCTCATTGCCTGAATGATCAGTAGCTATTATAACCTGACATAAGCCCGAAGAGGAGACAAATCAACTTCGGATATATGCGAGGGATCCACCGAGACGATACAGTTTTTTTGTAATAATTAATTCAACACTATAGAGGAAAGCTACAGAAAATATTATTGTAATTAAAAGAAGGGCAAAGAAAAGTGGGATGTCTCAACGGGATTCGAACCCGAGACCTCCGGATGCTAGACACGATGCCTTACGACTGAGCTATAGGAAACACCCTAGGACGGTGTATCGTCCCTGGAAACCCCTTAAATCTCATTGCCTTGAATGGTCAAAAGCTATTATAAACCTGACATAAACCTCGAAGGATACAAATCAACTTGGGAAGTATTATGCGAGGGATCCCACCGTGAAGCGATACAGCTTTTTGTAAGTAATTAATTCAAACATAGTAGAGAAAAAGACTGACCCATGAGAGGAATATATTGTGATTAAAAGAAGGCAAAGAAATGAGATAGATTCCAACGGGATTCCGAACCAGAGACCTCCGAGATGCTAGACCGGTGCTCTTCTCGACAGAGCTATACTATAACCAAAACATGTAATGCTGCACAGAGACAGAGCAAATTGGCATCTGAAGAGACTTAACCTGGATAAATAAGGACTAAAACAGATTGCAGGCGTTTTTATATATTGTAGAAATATACATAATCCAATCAATTGCTACCATGGTTACTGGTGTATCGCAGGTAATGCACAATTCTTTCCATTCGGTTTACCTACTCCGTCTGCAATAGCCTACTTATGAGAAAGATATTAGTGTTAATTTAACACACATGGTATTGATGGTGTGGAATGAATTTTCATTCGTGGAGCAAAATTATATTATAATTTATTTCGGGCCACAGTAAAATGTATCCGTCTTACCATGTATATTAACTGTACTATCAACCTTTAAGAAGTAAAATCTTGGAATCAAGTAAGTTGAAGTTATGTGTTTTTAAACAAGTTTAAGATTAAGTCTCGATACAAGCCCACCATGTGGTACGGCGATGTTTTTTGTTTTGTGGGCTCTATGATGAATGCTTCATATTGTGACGAAGACATACTACTTAATTGCTTTTACCGAATTATGTGACGGTATACCATTCTAATATTGTTAAAACTAGATTTTACCAGAAAATGGAGAGAGTCAGTAATCATCTGCGTGCGGTACCCAAACGCTCCATTTCCTCAAACGTCGATCGACGTTCCGAGTGCAGGTCCAGAACATCTCGTCAGAGAAGAGTTGTATTGTAAAGTAACAGATCTTGGATGCAAGCGGCAGGCTTAGGTGGTATAAAAGGAATGGGCGTGCACTTAGAAGGGGTAAACTATGTATCATTTTGTTTTTAGTTCTTGCATGTCGGTTTAGAAGCGATCCATTAACTTTGTTAGATTTAATCCAAATCACCTGATGCTTCAACACTTCTCATTGTACCTTGTTGTTTGGATTATCAAGGTAAGAAAAGAATGGAGGTTTTTTTTGTATTGAAGATATTCTTACTGATTAAATTGAACATTATCCGATTGTAGTCAAGATTATTCGGTATTCGGATACTCAATCGCCCCGTTGTATCCACAATCGGATATCATAGCGAACGAACTCGGGATATATCCCACTATCTTATGAAAATAACCACATATTATCAGAAGATTCTTGAAAAATATGATTGAATATAATATGAATGTGGAGACTCGAAATATCACTTTTTTGAGAAATACTATTAAGTTTAATGGATCACTATTAATAATGATAAGTCTTTCCGTGAACAACCTAGATCTATCTTTAAAAATGTAGAAGATAGAAGAGTATTGATGATGTGCATGTTAAAGGGGCTATTTAAGTTTGGTACAGAGGGCGCTGCAACAAATTCATATTTTGTGACGATAATGATAAAAGACAGTGTGTAATCACATTGAGAGAGCATACACTTTAGCTGTGACAGAATAAACTTTTAGATTAATCAAAATCGGGTTCTCAGAAATGGCTAAAATATCCAAAAACATAACGTTGTAATATTTGTGGGGCCCCCAACTTTTATTACGATAATTTTGTACCAATCTTTGGTTT
The DNA here is from genome assembly GCA_037951105.1 of Echinarachnius parma. Taxonomy (NCBI): domain Eukaryota; kingdom Metazoa; phylum Echinodermata; class Echinoidea; order Clypeasteroida; family Echinarachniidae; genus Echinarachnius; species Echinarachnius parma. The sequence continues at coordinate 10,403 of JBAMJV010012809.1, forward strand.
ATAAAAAATTGTAAAAATGCTTCCTCTTTTCAAAAAATTAACCCACTCCATGCTACTCCGTATTTAACTTACTTTCAATGTGCAGGTGTAGTTAGTCCCATGAACCTTACAATATAATCAGGCATATATTAAAAGGACCTGTGATAATATATGCAGTGTATAGAGTATGTGTGTCGTACGTACCGTGTATCGATATCAATGGTACGTGTATTAATAAACTTTACGTTTCTGTGTATGTCGCAGTCTATGTAACTACGCGTATATCGTAATAGTATCGACTCTATTAAGTGCCCTCAAGCCCATATTTTTTCCGAAGTAAAAACAGGACAAAAATGTTAAAATTACGTTTATTGAAGAAAAAGAAAGGGTTCAATTGATTTGATAATTCTAAAACATTGTATTAAATCATATTTACCCTAGTGCTACATAGAGTGGTGAAGTGATTGATGTCATTTATGATGCCATAAACATTTTTTTTTTAGAATTTGTTTTTAAATTTGGACTTCATTTTCAGATGAGAGCATAACAAAATAATGTCCAAATACCGAAATCTTATGAATAGGTTACGTATTGGCTGAGATATCTGCCCATCCGAATGAGTTTTGTTGTCAATGGGCAATCAGTGTTATAGTGCACTGGTTCATACCTGTAATGAACCAGTTGCACTATAAACACTGATTGCCTGTTTGAAGTAACAATTCATTTGGATTGATTTTCGGGTATTTGGACATTACTTATTGATGCTCTTACGGAAAAATGGAGTTCAAATTATAAATTCTCGAAAAAAAGTGTTTTTATGACGTCATGGCTTCTGTACTCTATGCACAGTTTGAGGAAAAATCCCGCGGGTGTTTGCAAATGTGTTACACAGCCTTTAAAATGTGTACACTTTAAGCGTTTTACAACTCCTTGCATTCCTACGAGTAGCCATTTTGACAAATAGAAGTCCCTCAAGATTGCATAACGTGTCATAGTTAAAGTTTAAGTCCTTCCATGCCATTGTCGGCACATAAGCATATCTCCGATTCACTAGCCATGGGCCCACACGTTCGTGTCTAAATGTAGCAATAGCCCACATAAGGGGGCGCAAGTCCTCAGGTAACTCGTGTGATTATTACTTTCCCCTTCACCATTCCTAAAACTGCCGAGCGCTGGCTAGATAGGCAGAAGGTACCATTTTAAAGTATCTTTGGTAAGGAGCCCGGTCTGGTGTTCGAACCCGGGAACCTCCCAGTGCATGAAGCAGACAACTCTAACCGCTAAGCCACCCTGCTTGGTAAATATCACGTAACATGCTGAAGGTAAAAACGAAATATGTATTCGAGAAACCAAGACCTCACAAGGAACGCACAATTTGAAGGCATGCGCTTAGCCAATCCTTGTCACACCACTATGTATATGATAAGGTAAACGGTCTCTAACGATTAAATTTGTCACAATACGAATGAAGTATTATGCAAACAAATGATATGTAATCATTAAAACATCGTACAAAATCCAGTCATCATTTCTTTTCCAGGAACGAGATATCTTCTGTTGGACCCCAGGAGCCTGACAATCCCACTCTACAAGCGTAGTCACCCAGGGGATCTACGCTATGCGTTAAGTCTCGTCTGGTAACCAGGGAGTGTCCTTGAGAGGCCGAGGCCAATTTGAGTAAGTATCAAAGGGAAGTTCTGATTCGTAAATCGTGTATGCGCGGTTGCATCTTGAGAACTCCTTGCACACGGTGCGTAATAATATTGGCAGAGGCGCGCAAGCTAGCCTAATTCAAGATAGCGAACAGCAGTGTAACATCCCCCACGTTTGATGATGTTTTAAGACCTCCATTGTGTACTAATTGACCGGACGTGAATCATATCAAAACAGATTAAACCACCTCGAGGCATTATACATTAGGTCAATAATTAATGCTAACGTTTTTTTATGTGCCAAAATAAAAATTTTGCCAAAATATGTAGACAATGTTACCTGAATACAACATTTCAGCTTGGTGAGAGGGATACATGTACAAGAGTGGACATACAGTTGGTTTTCACACGTGCTATCGTGTGCATTTTAGCAACAATATAAACAATCATTTTTTGATATAGGCTAGTGGCGTAGACAGGTCTTACACCTGGGGGGATGATTTGCCGTTCACCGGACCCAAGACTCCAATTTGTTCGTGGCCGAGTACCACCTGCCGAAATATTTGTCGAGACCAAGACAATTGCTTGATAGTCATCTCAGGGTGGGGGCGGGGGGGGGGGGGGGGGGGGGGGGGGGGGGTTAGGATTGTTAAGATGGTTCGTGACCAGGCGGGCCGGAGTAGCAGTTTTGGTGTTGGGGGGGCAAAAACCTATTATTAGCCTATGGGGGGCTCACGATTTTGTATGTGTAGGGGTTCAATGCCCCCCAACCACAGCTGCGCAGTGCTGCTCAACTTTGAGCACACACGATGTGAGAGTGTAGAGCATTGCGAAGAGAGCGCGAAGCGACCAAGCCGAGGGGAGCGAAGTGACTGAGCGGGGGCGATGGGCTGTGGGAGGGGGGTGTCCCTACCCACTCGCCACGGTAGGGAGATTTTGCAATTTTTGGACTTAAAATTGTGCAATCTTCGGGTGCCTACCTAGATAGGAAATTCGGCTCTTAAATTGACTGATATATATATGGGAAAAGCGTATATTATGATTTGATCGACCCAGAAATTTTAAATATATTTTCACGAAGAAAAACTAATAATTGACACACTAATGAATATGCACCCCCCAACACAAACACAAATATTGTATTATATTTAGCGTTATACACAGGTTTTAACATCACCATATGCCACATTATATATGATCCAACAACGTAAGCCTTATATTGCCAAGAATGACGTCCCGAGGGGCGAAGCCCCCCACCGAGGGCTGGGGCAGAGCCAAATAGGGAGGCGTTTGGGAGGGGGTAGGTCCACCTCCCACGGAGAAGAGAGTTTGCATTTATATTATATACTTGAAATTGTGCATTTGGTGCACGTCACACAAGCAGCCTGAGAGCAATGCCAGCCTACACTGGAACTACGTGGACCGGTATACAGAAAAAAAAAATACTCACCCCAGAACCATACGCAAGTTACACAACAAACTGAGATAATCTGCTCGCCGCGCGAAGTGCGCCGCAGCGAAAATTGAAAGTGGATGTATAAATTACTTTTGTAATCATTATAATTAACAAAGTCATTAGCGTCATACAAACTAATGTTTTCTTTCCCACTCGTATACTGATACACACACAAACAAATATATCCTTCCCCTAAAACCTGGGGGGATCATTGTACATGTCACCCCCCCACCTTGTGAGTGTGGGTCGGGGGATGCTCCCTCTCATCCCCCCCCCCCCATCCCCCCCCCCCTCCCCCCCCTCCCCCCCCCCGTTGTCTACGCCCCTGGATGTAGGTAGTCATTATACTTGTGAAACCACTATATATAGAAGTATACTGTGACACATCGGGGGGTGTAACACGTCTATAACTTGTATGTTTAATTACTAGGCATATTAACTTTTTTTTTAAATTGCGGGGATTTAAGGGTTAGAGGCGCAGTCCACCTAGCTACACATTAATTTAACATTTTAAAGGTTGCTAGCTTGAACATGGGCATAACGTAGGTGATTACAGCGATGAGAGAGTCTAACGTATAGGTTAATCAGTGTATGCTTAAATTATTAGGGCACATCCCTTTTTGGTGTTTTTTTCCCCCTTTCATTTTTGGTTGTGCTTGTGGTGCACATGCCCCCCGTCCCCTCCCTCCCCCCCCCCCCCCCCCTCCCTCCTCCCCCCCCACCCCCCCCTAGCTAGCACCACTGGGTACGTAATGACTGAAGACAAGACTACATGAGGATGGTTATGGTGAAATACAACTTCCAATATAATTATTATATCGTTAATGATTTACAGCTTATAATCAACTGCTTGCCTTCAGGACAACACCACATGACGTAAGTGGTTAACGGCAGTAGAAGTCACCGTGTTCCAATGCAGTCCGAGGTTGAAACTGATACGGTTACGTGGTTGAAGGGCGACGAATCTATTGACTCCGCCACCAAGACAAAGTACACAGTAAGTTGTAATTTTCCACAAAATCGATTTAAAGCGATGCAGTTACTTTGTTGTCATGTGCAAAAAGTCTGTACACTGAGTCATGCTGTCATGCGGCCGAGTAATGAAGGAAAAAATGCAAAGTGATTGCTTACTCATTTTACTAACTTTTTTCACAGTTATAGATATTCCAGGGGATCCAAACAACTTCAATCGATGAATATATTCTTAATGAAGGGAAATTCGAATGATAAAAACCTGTACCATGCTAATATTGACTCAAACATATCATATAGAGAAACCTGACCCATAAATACGTATAAATGTATATGATATAAATGAAAAAGAGCAAAGTAAATGTGATTCCCAACAGGAATAGAATTGAAACCGAGACCTCCAGAATGCTAGACCGACGCTCTTACTGACTGAGCTAGATACAACCCTAGTTCCTAGTTCGTTTCAATTCACCATGTGATGCGGTTTTGTTTGGACTTAAAGTGTACCACCCACCCAAAAAATAATATTCTTATTAAAGAAAGGTAACATCTTTAGTATTCCATTCCATCAACAAGTTCACAAAAATATGTTCCCAGAACAAGATATAATTGGGAAACGCATCACCATTCTAAAAGCATGCGTTCATGCGGTCTGAATTGCGAAGACTAATGTGTGCAGAGCGAACAAATCGCCCGGGAATCTATTGTCTACACAAACGTACGCGTGAATAGCATTGGCGCGCACTCGCACAAATCGCCCGGGAATCTATTGTCTACAAACGTACGCGTGAATAGCATTGGCGCACTCGCAAATGGTTGGCCCGTATGGAACCAGGAAATAGTAGTGGTTCCGTAGGTGGACATTAATTGCTTTGTTTATGAATTATACAACCCTTTGCAAAATGTTGGGTATCTATTTGATATCACAAAACGATATCAAAACATATAATAATGTGTTGTTCTTTGCCTGGTGGTCCTTATTTCTAACATGGCCGAAATAATCACTTATTGACGGTTTGGTGTCGGTTTGAGTTTGGTCTTGTCAGTTTGAACAAGGTGTTTAACATTTTCAATTGTACGAATATACCATGTGTACGATTCCTCGTGAATAATCAAGAGAATAATTTTCCTTGGTGTGTTTTTATTCAATAGCTGATAGAAAATGACTTGATTTTGCGGTACGTTACAGAGGAGGATGAGGGGAAGTACACGTGTGTTTTGCGGGCAGGTCAAAGCGGGAAGGTCAAAGGTCGCGCGCATGCGTGGTTGACACTTTCGGAGCCTCCACAGATAGACATATCACAAGGTAAGTATTTATTTTCGTCTGTTTCTGTCTTTGATAAACAATATTTTGGAAAAAAGACGAACTACATGATAAACTAAAAGACTACAGTTATGGAGGATCAATATCGTAAAGAGCATGAAAATGAATCAAACTTTTGATAGTGCATGTACATGAGATTCTGGTTATATAGAGATTTTCATAATGTTATGGAAGAGTGGAATAATCATGTTGATATTAGTACGCAAACGTACATCAGTCGCAATATGTGACCCGTCACAACGAGAAGAACCTAAAGTCGGATAAATAATTTTCTGGATTGTTAGCTAGTTCGAATCAGCATTATCTAAGCTTTGATATGATATCAAGTTCGTCTCAAAATGATTCTGCAACGCAGAGTTATTGACGTTTTTCTAAGGGTAATTTTTAACTATCTGAAAATAAACTGCCGAGAAAATCGCTCAACAAGTTTTACATCCGTTTCGAAAGTGAAATTTGCTTCCTAAGCAGGCCATACGTGAAAACGGTTGCATGAATAGAATGTCGTAGCAACCTTTATCCAATTTTCTTGACAACTTGCATATCAGTAAAAACAGTATGACTTAGTACACACCGCGCAAAGGATACAATAGCGAGCACTTTTATTTAACAAAAGGGGGTCCGCCCCCTGGACATGCACTCGTTATTGTTCGACTTATCAATACAGGCAGTGCAGCCATTCCTTTGATGTAACCATACCACGATATATCGCGCGTGCAGTCCTTTTGAAAAATAAAGCTGCTACGGGGCGCGCCTCACAGAACGCGTACCCCGTCCAGCCACCGATCTCTATAGAAAAAATCATTTCTATAGAGATCGGTGCGTACCGCACAAAGGGGTTGTTAAGAGGCGGAGCTTAATATCGATCGCTTTTAGGAGAAAAGAATTTTAGAAAGCAAACTTTTCAATCCCGCGAAAAACATACTTCAAAACTCTCCTTAATGTTCACCTTTCCACTAAACATTTTAACTGGAAATTTTGCCTACCGGTTGAACAAATACCAGAGAAGGGACTGAGCCAATAATATTTTTGGGGACATTTTAATGGAATTTCAAATCAATCGTGATTTCTGAGGTTCTACCTCTCGCGACTTTAGGCTCCTCTGAAAAAGACGGGGCACATATGTTTAATCAGAATATCCATAAGGAGTGACTTGACCCCGGATACGGCCAAACGACATTGATGGCAACATGCCATATGATTAACCCTAATAAGGCCGGGGGGGCCATAATGGCCCCCCCCCCCCCCCGCAATTGTTGTTATTGTTCCAAAACGCTGTAAGATGACGCGCCGCTGCTTGGTGACTTTTTTTCTTTCGGGTCTTGCGCACATTTTAAAAAAAAAATTTCGAAAATCGGACCTACCGTTATAAAGTCACGTGACCTTTTGTCAATGCATGTCAGCCCGAAAATCGCTCAATTTCGTGATTTGTGTACAAAACATATGGAAATATCAATTTTCGTAAAATGAGGTATATCATTGGTTATTTGGTGTTGTTTTCATTTTATATGTTGGTTTTGGGGTTCAAAATAGTTAAATTATAGTTAGAAATAAAATAAACAACAAAAACAATAAAATACATAAGTTTAAAAAAACAAAGAAATACATAAGAAATTATCAAAACAATAGAAAACATAAGGAAGAACTTGGCTCTTCCACATTTTTTTGTCGTATTATTATTCCAAATGCTCTGAAGAATACATGTAGTGAAAACCAGAGTTTAATTATGAAGAATATATGATTTATGGGTAAAAATATGAATTTCATGACTTATTTGCATAAATTACCATAAATATGCAAATTAATGAGTTTTTCAAAAAAATTAAAAATTACCATTGTATTTTATACACTTCACTTATCATGCGTGCAAATTTTCACGGCGATCGGCCGCTTCGCGGCGGAGATCTTAGGGGGGCCATAATGCCCCCCCCCCCCCCGACCTGCTGAAGACCTCAAATAGCCCGGCCTTTTTAGGGTTAAAAGGACTGTCCGCTTTTTACCCTGTAATTTGGATTCTACGTATGAAAAACGAATACGCCCCTCCACCAACCATGATATCGTTTAACTGATTTAGCATAATATGATAACAACATGGTACTTATTCTTGTAGAGGTATTAAGAAGCCGACATTGGTAAAGGCGTGTCGCGGAAAAAGGTGTCGAAAATGAAGAATATACAATCACATGTAGTTAGCGAGGTTTGGATAATTTATTTAGTATTTGCTTAAATCGTTGTTCGATCTGTGCGCGGTTCACGTAGGGGTCACGCACAGCAACGTGTTACTACACGGAATCCGTGTGCGCAATTTCGCACCGGGTGAATACTCGTGTAATGCTCTATTTAACGCTGTCAGTCGTTATATTATGTTGAGGTCTACAACTCCACGAACAGTTTACCTGACAAAATTAGGGCTTGAAACATCCTATTCATGGAGTTATTATTGGTTATAAACCTCCAAATATTAAAACGCGCGACGCGTTTTTTGTCCCATTATTGATTCCTCGCCCGTGTGTAAATTAATTCACGTTAGCTATTGAAGCACGGTGCTAATCGATCTCTCTGCATTGCCTATACTCGGGGTCCGTGTCATATGGGGTCATATGTGTCAGGCCCATGTCAAAAACGCTTGGCACACATGCATTAAGTACACACTGGTTGCCGAGCTGATATTACGTGTGTGGCTTTGTAAATGAGCCTGGCCCGGCTGGTGGATACTCATTTTACGTTGCAATAACAATCGAATATTGTCCCCTTGATCCTATCATGGTCACCTCTGCATTCATCACCAGGAGCTATTTTAAATGATATGGTATCATATCTGGTGAAAGGACAATTCTTTTCATTTTACGGGACAATGAGCTCTCTAAGACATGAGTGAGGAATTCCTCCTCATCGCCGAATGTGTTATGCTGATGCCTTGTTGAGTCGTAATTGTTTTAGGTTACGGGTGTCGGGGTCAGCAAATCATGAATGCTACATGTTTTTTGGCAAAAGGAATATCAAATTATACGAAGTATACCAATTATGTGTAAATATTATTTCTCTTAATTTCCATGCAGTTTGTGGTAAGACGGTTGTTGACCAGGGTAGTGGCTCGACCACAACACCGACTACCACTGATAGAGCATTTGAATGGTCATCATCATTTAGTGACGCTTTGATCCAGAACGAAGATGAGGACGAAAATACTGCAAGAATCTTAGGAGGAAAAGATGTCCTGCGAGGTTCGGCACCGTACATGGTTCGGATCTGGTCGGTTCGCAGAGATCAGTTCGATTGCGGTGGGACTTTGCTCGATCAGGAATGGGTATTGACGGCCGCGCATTGCCTCCGCCACCCGGATTATGGACGCGCACGGCTCGATGAAATAAGGCTCTACCTCGGAGACTTCAACTCGCTAGAAGCAGACGAGTCAGAAGATATCCGAGAGGCATCCGAGATTCGTATTCACCAGGATTTCGACAGCATCGATTTCTCGAATGATATTGCTCTGGTGCGAATGAAGCGCCCTCTGCGCAACTTTACAGACTACGTAACACCGATATGCCTTGCCCCTCAAACACTGTCTACACGTCTCCTTCGCCCGTATAAGGAGGGCCGCGTCACGGGCTGGGGCCTAATAGAACCGGAGGGACCAACGCCAAAGTTTCCGAAGGAGGTTCTACTGCCGTTCATCCCTCGCGATATCTGCTTACCCACGACGAACTTCCCCATCCCCAGAAGTCTCTTTTGCGCTGGATACCCCATGGGGCAGAAAGACGCGTGCAACGGTGATAGCGGTGGTCCGTACGCCATGCAGTATGAGGACGGTCGCTGGTACCAGCTAGGGATCGTCAGCTCGGGCACGGGTTGCGGGACAAAAGGCAAGTACGGCTACTACACCGACCTCGCGCGCTACATTCCTTGGTTACGCGCCAATAACGTCACTTTTGCGCCTTCTCCTGAAGTGAAAGAGAGGTTTCCTTTCCGGCCAGACAACCTTCCCATGCAGCTAGCTTTTACCCGGAAGTCCAGCAACATGACGGTCGCTGTGGGCTCTGAGGTCTACCTGGAGTGCTTTCCGAACAGGGGAGATGCTCAGGTCACGTGGTTCATTCATCGCGAGAAACTCACACCTGGTAAGCTTGTTGTTTGAAGTATACTTTCATTGATTTTGAATTTAGAATCAGCTAAATATTACAAGTAAGTGTTTCAAAACATTCTTATCATGGAGTTACCATAATGAAATAGTGGTAATTCGTAAGCACATTATGGCATGAAAAGTCACGCCGAAACCAGCTGAAAACTATGACGTCATAAAGTGTGCGAGTTATCATCAATAGGCGATGTCCGATAAATAACAAATGCATTTTATATTGCCTTTTAACATGACTCTGCTCAATCATCCTTATCTATTAAGAATGATAGTTGTCATTATTTGAAGAGCTCGCTACCAAAAGACGCTAAGTCCACTTTTCACCAAATTGCATGTTTTACACGATTTGAATACATGTATGTCTCTTGCATGTCTTGTGTATCTAAATCACTACATTTTCCCTCAGATTTGTTTCAGGAAATATGAAAAATATTCATATGAAATTTACCCTTTCAACCAAAAGGCGCTAAATCCATTTCAGATTTCAACCAAAAGGCGCTATATCCACACTTGTTTTTAATTCTTTACTCTGATTGGCCATATCCTGCGAGCACACTTGTTACAACATACAACCAATAGCGGAATGCCCTCTATATTTGTCTGCAACGGGGCCCGGGCATGAACATTTGTAAAGTACATGTCTTAGAAATGTCTAGAAAATCTTTACAATGTAATTATTGACTACAGCTTTACAGATTGAAATGGTTGCCAATGTAACCCTGACATCGACCGGTCTCCGTCTTCACTTCCCGTCTGTGGAAGTGGACTACTCGGGCTGGTATGGCTGCAATGTGACCGTCACAGATGACACTTTTGGCAAACAAGCGCTAATGGCGGAATTTTATCTCAGTGAGTATGGTTTTCCTAGGAAACTTATAGTTTATTTGAAGTCTGATTTGGAGTCTCTTACCACTAAGAAATGTACGACTGCAAGGTCAGCGTTATTATAAAATATTCAGTCATTATATCATTAATTTGTTTGTAATGCCTGATTTTACTATATTAAGAAACTCCATCTAGAAAACATTAGGGTTGGTCTTACGTGGACATTACAACTTTTTTACTTTAAATCGAGGAGAGATGGGATAAGAATTGCGAGAGAATTACAAGTTCCGTTATGGTTTTTGTTTTAAATAATATTGTAATAGTCATCATGAATGCCTTTATCATGGTTATTTCTTTCTTAACCCTCTAACGTGTGTTGTATGTTATTCGCTCATTTTACTCTACAGAAATCACATCATAAAGCCGAGATTGTGACCCCGAGCGAACAGAAACAACAAGATACGGACTAAACAGATGACGTTAATGATTGCGGTCATCAAATTGCAAATATATATATTTTGTGTGCATGATTTATAGATCTACTAATAAAAATAGGTCAAATGAATGGTTAATCAACAATACCAGGGCCCCGTTGCAGAAAGAGATACAATCGATTGTAAGTTTCAATGAATTGTAAGTCAGAAAACTTTGCGCGTATCAACCAATCAGATTCGCCCATTTAGAACACATGATCTGACTTACGATTAATTGTAACTTACAATCGATGGTATCTCTTTCTGCAACGGGGCCCTGCTTTTTGATATTGTTTATTTTAATAACTTCATACAATGGACCGGATTATGCATCTCACCATCGAGCAACATAATTTCCCCGATCATTATAGGAATGATTATGTGGGTACATACAAATATAGGTGGTCATTCAAGTTGCCTTAATGTAAGACTATGAATCAAGAAAACACGCTTTGATCTTACTCTTTGCATTGTCATGATTGTGCTGAAACAGAACTATACACCCGTGCGTATAATGTATAATGCTTATATTACTCGTGAAAAGTCACTCATAGTCATTCTTGGATGACAGTATTAATACATTAATGGCATTAAATAGAAAATCATGAATATACATGAGCAATACAAACTAAGTTTGTTGAAGTCTTATTAATGCAAAGTCTTATTTCTATAATTTGGGTGTCCTATTTCTGACACTGTTTATAATTTACCAAAATAACCAAGAATTCGATATGAATACTATGTATCACCATTTAGTAAGGAGTTAGGAGTTTCTTTCATATCTTCATAAATGATTAATTGTTGACTATGAATACTAAACATCACCATTTAGTAAGGAGTTATATTAGGAGTTTCTTTCATATCTTCATAAATGATTAAGTGTTGACTATGAATACTAAACATCACCATTTAGTAAGGAGTTAGGAGTTTTATTCTTATATATTCATAAATGATTAAGTGTTGACTATGAATACTATACATCACCATTTAGTAAGGAGTTATATTAGGAGTTTCTTTCATATCTTCATATATGATTAAGTGTTAAATATGAATATTATGTATCACCATTAAGTAAGGAATTACATATCTTCAGAAATTATAAAGTGTTACATATGAATAGTATCATGACAGCATGAATCATTAATTTAGACATTGCTGATTAAACGCAAGGTATTTCAAAATGATCGCTCTAATGAAAAAATACAAAGAACCATAATTTTGTACTCATTATGTGCAGGAAATAATGTGTTTGATGTATAATTGCATGATTTAAGGTCTGTTTAAAGGGATAGTTCAGTTTTGGTATAGGGGGTGCTTAAATAAATATTTTGTTATGAGGTAATGTAAAAGTTGAAAGAGCACACAAAATTAATGACAGAGCCGACTTTATTTTATCAAAATTGTTTCGGAAACAGCTGAAATATTCTTCAGTATATCAGATTGGAATAAATGTGGTGGACCAACTTTTCATTCAATAATTATACATTTTACAAAATTTGCCAAAGGTTTTTAAATTGTTTTCGATGATCTCTCTATTGACTAATTATTTCAAACAAACATCACATGCACATTAGTTGAAACAAAATTGTTGAAACTTAAGGTGAATGGATGGCGCCCTATTGCTTTTGTTAAATGATAACAGCCATGTAAACTAAACCACGTACGCGTATATATTTTATCATTCAAGCATCATTGACCTATAACTATTAGTTTAATAGTTTGCAAGTTTAAATTGCTAAAAATATGGTTGACTAAAACTGTACTATCCCTTTAAAATGTGTACAATAAATAAACCAACTCAAATCAAACACAATCAATCGTAACAGTACTGGTTCATCAGTATCTACCATGAGGTTATCATAATTTCCTTCAGGCACTGCACATGTTTAATCGTTTGAATACACAATCTATGCATCGATTATCGGTCAATTTGTTAAAGGAGAATTCCGGACGAGTTTAAACAAAATACAGTATATTGGAAATAAATCTAGAGATGTGCTTGAATATTTTAAGGATTTGACTCTCTTTGGTTGATTTCTAAGAGATTTTTCTAATGGCATTAACTCTGAGGAAATAATTAAATTCACTGCACATAATCATGAGACCCTTACGTAGCACCCTCACTTTGCTCATTTTTTTGAGTAGGCTTGAATCCGGCGCCACTGCATTGTGATCACTGCATGTGTCATTCATAATAGCCGGTCATGCAGAGCCAGCAAATTCAATAACCACGTTTACAGGACTTTGTGTTTATTCAAATTCCATTGATAGCCAAACGTGTTACAATTTCGGGCAGGCAAGTATTTTCAAACGGTTCAACAATGTAGTAATGCTCAAAGGCACGGTTGAGTGGCGCATCGTGGACTAAACTATTCATGATCGAGCATTGTATTGGTCCGATCAAAAGAACACATTCGCTGCAGTGTAAAAACATAGATAGGCGCAATATGAGGGTCGCACGTCACAAATTGGTGCATTGTGGGATAGAACAAGCTCGCTCGCGAATTTGTGTCATTAGAATTTCAAAGCCAATTATAAGAACCCACAATCATACGTTTTTCATACAAAATTGTATTTCAAAACCTTTCCGCGGCCCCTGAAGCAGTGGTATCACATGTCACTTGTGGAGGGATTAATTACAAAAGGTCCTAAGTCCCATTAAAACTGTTATCGATGTACGTTTAATAATAGGCTTAGTACATGTAGCCAGCTAAACATCTAAGTTTGAAGACAAAGTATGGATTGAACAACCAAATATGGAGCATTTACATTGTATATTCATATAAGCACGTGTAAGAATAAGGATACATAGACATGTTTTCTACCAATTTATTAAATGGCGCTCTACAGTGCGTGTAAGAGCAGTGACGTACCTAGGAGCAATTATTAGAAATAATAATATAGGAAAACAAACAAATATGGACGAATTTTTGGCAAAGAAGGAAAGCTGACAAAATATTAGTACACTATGTTAGAAATTGAATACACATTATAAGGATTTATATAACTGTATAAGAACATATTACTCAGAATAAAACCATTACGCGCAATCATCTGCATTATCATGCCTTTGCTGATGTTCCCATTGATGGTAATGCCTTGTTGTAGAAGATGATACTGATGGTAGATGGTGTGGATGGTAATGGCGATGGTGGTGGTAGTGGTCGCGATAGCGGTGGTGGTGATTGGGGTGGTGGTGTTGATGATGATGTTGAGGACGACGGCGATGATGATGATCGTGATTGGGGTGGTGGTGGTGGTGGAGCTGGTGATGTCGATAATGGAGGTGGTAATATTGATGATGGTGATGATGTTGATGGTGGTAGTGATGATGGTGAATATGGTGATGATCATAGGCGCCGGAAGTAGGGGGCAGGGGGCGGCCTCCCCCACCCACAATCCAAAAAGTGGGGGGGGGGGGGGGGGGGGGCAAAAGCGTTTTTGCCCCCCCCCCCCAAAAAAAAAAAAAAAAAAAAAGAAGAAGAAGAGTGGGACAGAAAAAATAAAATGTATGAGCTAAGACTTGTTAATTATAACTTTTAAAAACTAATTTATACATCCATTTTAAGTTTTCGCTGCGCGCGAACAGATGTATTAGTCCGTGGGCCAGAGGGGTCTACCGGTGACCCCCCCTATGATCCTCCGACTTGGGTGTCATTTTGTTCATTGATATGTCTAATGTTAGAAACAAAATGTTCCCAAGAAAAAAAACTCATTTGCACTATGTTTTTTTACTACTTTTTTGGAGGTATGTAAAAATAGCACTTTTTCATTTTTTACTGCATTTCTTAGGGTTGGTAAAAATAGAGATTGCATTAAATGCTCTCATTTCATAATGGCTAGGTCTGTATCAACTAAACTTTGCTGATACATATGTTTACATAAGCATAATACACAGACAAAGTTTCATGGTCAAAGTTGATTGGCTTCATATAATTATGACGTCATCAAATTTGCATATGAAAAATCATGGACTTTTCCTTGAACAAAACGGTCAAAAAAACAATGTTCATTAGTACAGTTTATTTTTTTCACCATGAAAATGATGATAATGAGCTGAAACTTATATTGTCTATTTCTAAAAGTATATTAAGATCAGAAATGGTGTTATTCTTTGAATATAATGTACAAAAATGAAATTTTTGATTACGTAATCACCATGCGTCATATGAGTTTTAAGGCATTATGATGGCCATGTTGTGTAGGGCCCAAGTGATACATATTGCTTCCTCTTTGATTTCTTTATTCGAGAACCAATCACTCTCATATTTAGCACGTATGTAAAACTAGTAGGGCTCTATAGTTTGCAATAAGTAAAATTTCAAAAGGTCATCATATGAGGGCGCTATTTACTAAATTTTGATAAAAACATACAAAATCCTATAAATTCGGATAAAAATTGTTTTTTTTCTCGATCCGTCTGCTTTGTATCCACAACTTGATATTTTGTTTGAATTATTATGCATATTTTCTTTTCCTAGAATGAAATTTAAGACTGTTATGTGGTATATTATATGTTTTAGGCCCTAAACAATTTCAGATTATTCATTTAATAGTAAAAAAAAAAAAAAATCAGTCAAAAAAACAATGTTCATTAGTACAGTTTAATTTTTCACTGTGAACATTATGATAATGAGCTGAAACTTATGTTGTATATTTCTGAAAGTATATTAAGATCAGAAATGGTGTTATCCTGAATATAATGTACAAAAATTACGTTTTTATTACGTAATCATCATGCGTCATATGTTGAGTAGGGCCCAAGTCGGTATTTACATATTGCTTCCTCTTTGATTTCTTTATTTGAGGACTAATCGCTCTCATATTTGGCACATATGTAAAAAATAGTAGGGCTCTTTAGTTTGCAATAATTAGAATTCCAAAGGGTCATCATAATGAGGGCGCTATTTACTAAAATTTGATAAAAACATACAAAATCCCATAGATTCCGATATAATGAGGCCTTTTTCTCTATTTGTCTATTTGTATAGACAACTTGATTTTTAGTTTGCATTATTATGCAAATTTACTTTTCCTAGAATGAAATTAAAGACTATTGTGTTGTATCTTATATGTTTTAGGGCATAAATCAGGCATAATTACGTCAAAATGTTACTTAAAAAGTGGAATAGGAAATACAGTGCGCTACATACAAACTATTTTGATTGTTTATTTAATCCTAACTCTATTAATCTAGTCCCGAGTGAGATTTTCGATAGCATATCTATTACGAATCAAATTAAAGCAAAATGTTTAGGGGCATCTGGCCATAAATTTGTTTTTCAATATTTTGTATTCTTTTTGGCATCACTTTTTTTTCAGAGAAGAGAACAAATGAAAACGTCTCGTTGACAGTTCATTATTTGATCCCTCCTCAATTATGAGTTTTTGTCTTAAACTGATGGTTTTGTGTTGACAACTCGATTTTGTTTCATTAGTACAGTATGCAAGTTTATGCAAGTTCATACTTCCAAGGATATATGTATAATAGTTTATAACTGTCTGAATGTGACCTTGAAAGTGAAATAAGAAATACAGTGCGATACATATGTTTTTATGTATTTGTTCAGCCCTGTTAATCTAGCACTGAGTATGTTGTTTCTATCTGAATACATTTACGAATATCACAATACACATAATAAACACAAAATAGCTATTATACATCTAGTGAGATTTAAACAGAAAAACATTAATTATATTACTTTTTTGCTTGGACCACCCTTTTTAGAAAAGGGAACAGCATAATCGTCTCATTAACAAGGATGAACATTATAAGTTTGGGGGTACCAGGGTAACAGAGAGTTTACAAAACCTATATGCACAGGGGAAGTCTGTGTGTACAGCATTGTTTTGTATTTTCTCTTTTTCTTTAATAAAGATGAAGCATACTATTCATATTCATATTCATCAAACATGATTTTACATCAAAGTTTATGTAGAGCAATTAAGTGGAGACATTCCATTAGTCATTGACACATAGAAATGGTAAAGATAAATTTGTAACCGTTCAATATAATTTGGCCTTCCTGAGAACCCTAAATGATCTGGAAGGATCACGGCCTGAAAAGCCACTATGGCAACATTGTTGATATCGATTCGCTGTTTTATCCACTGTGAGGGAAACGGTGGCAGAGCATACATGCTTTATAACAACGGAGGATGGACGACACATTTCTGTCTTGAACTTTTTTTCCCTTTTAAATGCATTTTCCTTAGGAGATATCCATGGCATAAAATAAGCTACGAAGATCAATGTGGCATGTCGATAACAAACGGCAATAAACCATGGTCAACCATCGTCATCAAAGTCATCAATGACCCCAAGGTAAACTCGTGTTTACAGTATTTGCAATACGGGTATGTGTCGCTTCAAAGACCCCTGTTTTACAGCCGATCCAGCCGCTCCTAAGGGTCCCGTCTTTCATTTTAAAAAGGCAGATCGACGCTCCGAAGGTTCCCATTTTAATTTTGAAAAGGCCAATCGCCGCTGCTATAAGTCTCTTTTCATCAAAACAAAACAAGGCCGTTTTTCAGAGCTATGCCTCGATAATTTTTGGCGATGGACAACTGTTAGAGATAAGTCTACCCTTTCTACGTGATAGAATCTCTCCCGCACCCGTACAGTGAAGGCATTCTCTGCTGCAGATTGATAAACTGTTTGTTTTCAAAGGAGATTATCGGTTGTTGTTGTTTTTTACCCCCACCTTTTGTATCATCACACACATTCCTGCCAATGTCGGGAAAATCTGAGCGCTACGTCGTTTGCCTCTGTCAGATCTTTGATTGTGCACATTCAATGTAACAGATCAAAATTAAGCAGGTGGTCCATGATCTGAGGGGCTTGGCCGCACTCGCATTCTGCTGCACCTTCGAGATATCCCCAGTTCAACATGTTGGTTTGCATCTTCCTACGCCTGCCAAAACCTATTCAGGCTACGCAAAGTCATCAAGGGTTGGTTGAATCCTGCTGACAGTTTCTCGATGGCACCATAGGCATACACTACTGGCATCTCCTAAAGCTCAATCTCTCTTCCCAGAGTTTGAGCCTCTTGAAGACACGCGTGAAAGGAAGCTTTCCGTGACTTAGTGGGCCAAGGATGCAGTGGGTGGTAATGCAGTGGGTGTCCTTCGTCCTCTGTTTGTCTCAGTCGTTCCTTCTGGCTATCAGCAGCCCTCTTTATTTCAGGGGGTGCGATGCCAGAGATCAGATATATGTTATCAGTCCTCGTTCGTCTCATACATCATGTGATATAACGGAAGCTTGTGTTCTTCGTTGCATGTGATGAGCTTTCCCACATCTGTGCAGGCATACTCTGCAATATAGTATAACAGAGAGCCAGAGCCGCGGTAGATCTGATTGTTGTCGGGATTGCACTCCACTTGGACATGTTGTATATGCTCAGTTTTCCAAGAAAGGCATTCCTGGAGCTGACATTCCCCTTGAGCTTGGTGATATAGGCTTGTACTTTTGAAAGATCTATCTAAGGTCACCCCTAGATATGTAGAGAGGACTATCACAGTGTCCCAGTCTAGTCCCATTCCAAGGGATCTTCAGTTTCTGGTTTGCATGCATGTTCTTCAGATGAAAGGCGCATATTTCAGATTTAGTTGAATTAGACTTCAGATGATTCTCTTTGTAGTACAAGGATAGGTTGGTAAGTCCCTCATACAAGGTGGCTTCTGCCTTAGGGAATTCATCACTTTGGGTGGTGATACACAGGTCGTCTGCACAGATGAAACTCCTGGTCTCAGGGTAGATATAGGTTGATCGTTAACATAAATGTTGACATGGGCGTAGATACTTACGTAATACATATTCATCAGGGAGGGATGAATCAATAGATCATCCCCCCCCCCCTCGATGAATAAGTATCAATGACAGATCTACGCCAATGAATGTTGAACAGAGTTGGGCCAGAATGCTTCCTTGGGGAGGCCATTCTTCTGCCTGCGCCAACGACTATTCTTTCCAAACAGCTCAACCAAGAAGAAGAATCAGGGTCTTGACCATTTTGGTCGGGTGCATGTTGTTAACATTCAATAGTTTGTGTAGAGCCTGTGGTGGTTGACAGCAGAATAAGCTGTTAAGAGGTCTACAAACACAACTCAAGTTAAGACACTTACTGGAAACCATCTTCTATATGTTGGGTAAGGTTAAGCAGTTGTCTTGTGTAAGACTTCCCAGACCGGAATCCTGCCGGCTCCTTCATCAGAGATGGTTCTACAACTGCACATAAGCGGGTCAGAATAAGTCGCTTGAACAGCTTGAAGGTGTAGCAAAGAAGTGGTCTGTTTAACGCTTTGTTGCTGATAGGTCTTTTTCTGGAGCTTGCATGTTCTGATGGATGCCGTTCCGCGCCAGGGAAAGTTTCCTCCCAACACAGTTGTCCACACATAATAATAATAATAATAATAATAATAATAATAATAATAATAAATCGCACTTATATAGCGCCACTTATATAGCAGTCTTCGCCTAATGCAGAACAGCCTCTAAGCGCATTGTTACCCCTGGTCATTATGGTACAGTTCAGACCCGCACAATTATCTAAATGTAAATTTTGTCGTGGTAAGATTTTCATTTAGTTGGTGTATGTTTAGGATTGTAGTGAGTGTGATATTAATATCAGAGATAATTACTGTGTTGTGTTCTTGTGCTCTTGACTACAATTCAAAAGTCTTCAGCATAAATTATAATTTGTTCAGCAGTTTGGTTAAGTGAAATCAATTGTAACCTCATTTACATGTTAAGGATGAGCCAGTAGCTTACGGTTTCATATGCATCTGGCAGCAGTTGGTTTTAAGATATCTTCTATTGACTGTGGCAAATTAGTAACTTGGCTCGTGATTGGTCAGGAGCCAGCCTGCCCAAGTTTGGGGTGCTCTTTTGTGATTGCATGGTGCTGGTTTAGGATCAAGCGCTTCAAAAGCTTAAAGATGTGGCGCAGCTAGAAGGTAGATGCTTAATTTTGGTATCATTCTTTATCATAATTTCCTGGCGTAAAGGTGATATGTTGGCATTATATCTCATCACTACAGCTAGTATATGAGACAGACGGTGTAATGCTTAAGTTCCATGATGAAATTTGATGTATATACATTATATTATGTCACCTTTATTCATAGTGAAGAAAACAATCATGAAGGATGGAATCTAACTGACATTAGCTAATGCCACAGCTATGCTTTCACAGGCCGTCATGCTATCAGATCATATGTGAGGTGTCAGTGGTTAATGGAATGTACTTAGTATCCCGTTTATTATGAATATTGACATAGTACGTTGTTTTGGTAACAAAATAAGTGCGCAAATGTTGCAAAAGGAGTTAACAGTTCTACACACACATACGTTCCCATGCATGTGCCTCTAAATGCTAGACAGCTTTTCATGATCTAAAACATATTTCAATGTGGACGTTAACTTTAATTTTATCACCATTTAATTTCTGTCACCATGGTAATCATAAAGGCATGCATGTGTGTGTAATCATTTAGTTATCACAATGACGTTTCTGTCACTTTTGCAGGGTAGGTATCAAATAATGAACTGCAGACAATAGGTGTTAATTGTGTTCTCTTCTCTGAAAAGAAATGTCATGCCAAACAGAAGAATAATACAAATATTGAAGGACAAGTTTCTGACTAGAATTTTTCCCAAACATTCTATCTTAACTTGATTGGAGTAAAAATGCTATTGAAAATCTCACTCAGGACTAGATACATAGGATTACTATTAAATGAATAATCTGAAATTGTTTGTATGTAGCGCAATGCAATCCCTATTCCACTTTTAAGGTAACATTCAGATGGAGTTATGCCTAATTTAGGGCCTAAAACATATAATATACCACATAACAGTCTTAAATTTCATTCTAGGAAAAGAATATTTGCATAATAATTCAAACAAAATATCAAGTTGTCGATACAAAGCAGACGGATCGAGAAAAAAACAATTTTTATCCGAATTTATAGGATTTTGTATGTTTTTATCAAAATTTAGTAAATAGCGCCCTCATATGATGACCTTTTGAAATTTTACTTATTGCAAACTATAGAGCCCTACTAGTTTTACATACGTGCTAAATATGAGAGTGATTGGTTCTCGAATAAAGAAATCAAAGAGGAAGCAATATGGATGACTTGGGCCCTACACAACATGGCCATCATAATGCCTTAAAACTCATATGACGCATGGTGATTACGTAATCCAAAATTTCATTTTTGTACATTATATTCAAAGAATAACACCATTTCTGATCTTAATATACTTTTAGAAATAGACAACATAAGTTCAGCTCATTATCATCATTTTCATGGTGAAAAAAATCAACTGTACTAATGACATTGTTTTTTTTTACCGTTTTGTTCAAGGAAAAGTCCATGATTTTTTCATATGCAATTTGATGACGTCATAATTATATGAAGCCAATCGACTTTGACCATGAAACTTTGTCTGTGTATTATGCTTATGTAAACATATGTATCAGCAAAGTTTACTTGATACAGACCTAGCCATTATGAAATGAGAGCATTTAATGCAATCTCTATTTTCACCAACCCTAAGAAATGCAGCAAAAAATGAAAAAAGGTGCTATTTTTACATACCTCCCAAAAAGTAGTAAAAAAACATAGTGCAAATGAGTTTTTTTCTTGGGAACATTTTGTTTCTAACATTAGACATATCAATGAACAAAATGACACCCAAGTCGGAGGACATAGGGGGGGTCACCGGTAGACCCCTCTGGCCCACGGACTATATGTCTGGGGTGAGTACCCTTTTCTGTACAGGGCCACGTAGTTCTCGTGTAGGCTGGTTGTTTGACGTGCACCAAATTGCACCATTTCAAGTATATAAATGAAAAATATTCCCGTGGGAGGGGGAAACTCCCTTCCAAACCCTCCCCCCTCGGGCTCTACCCCAGCCCTCTGTCGCTTCGCTCTCTCGGGACTCATTCTTGCTGTAGGCTTGTTGTTGGATCATACATTAATCATGTGGCATATAGTTTATGTTGTAACTGTGTATAATGTGACACTAAATACAATATTGTGTGTGTGTGTGTGTTGGGGTGCATATTAATTTATTAGTGTGTCAATTATTATTTTGTTTTCTTCGTGGAAAATATATTAAAATTTCTGGTCGATCAAATCATAACACGCTTTCCCAGATGCAGTTAATCTTAAGCCCGAATTTCCTATCTAGGAATGCACCAGATTGTACAATTTCAAGTCCAAAAATGCAAAAGCTCCCTACCGTGGGGGGGGGGGCACCCCCCCCCCCCCTACCACACCCTTCCCCCGCTCAGTCACTTCGCTCCCTCGCAATGTCTCACACTCACCTCTAGCTCAAAGTTGGCAACCCTGTGAGTGTGGTTGGGCATGAGCCCCTACACAAAAAAAAACGTGAGCCCCCTTATGTATTTGCCCCCCCAATCCAAAACTGCTTCCGGCGCGCCTGGTGATGATAATGGTCCATGGTGGTGGTGTGGTGCTTCTTCATTACATGTACACTAGACTTGAATGTGGTAAAAGCCATGGACTAAACAATCATGGTGTTACACAAAATAATATATTAA
Organism: Echinarachnius parma; assembly: GCA_037951105.1. Taxonomy (NCBI): domain Eukaryota; kingdom Metazoa; phylum Echinodermata; class Echinoidea; order Clypeasteroida; family Echinarachniidae; genus Echinarachnius; species Echinarachnius parma. The sequence continues at coordinate 32,789 of JBAMJV010012809.1, forward strand.
TGCCCATCGTCAGATTTGTCTGTCATTTCTTCCGTGTAGAGTATTTTCCTATCTAAAGGTTAAATATTAAGTAAATAATAATCCGATACATTTGGTCGTAGAACACGTATATTGTTAAACTGGCCATGCTTACTGGAATTTCGTTGTAAACGTCTACCTTCCGACAACCCTTACGTAAAAAAACTAATAGCAAGCATTTTCAGCAGGCCTACCGGGGCACACGAAAACCAGATTGCCTGCGTGGGGGAGGTGGATGGCAGCGCGTTTCTAGGTTACTGACCGGTGATGGCTGGTCTTCCACCCCGATAGAGATGGGGAGAGAGAGAGCGTTGCCACCGCCTCCTGCTAGCTGCGAATCAAGCTGGGCCGTGACGTGATGCTCCTTGTACCAGCGTGACGCAAACAGACGGCATATGTCAATAACAAATACTCTTTTTGAGGTCGTGCAATGTTACCTCAAAATATTTACCTTGTACAATGTCGTTCACACCTCCGTGTATCCGATTACCTGATAGGACCTGGCAGGTAATGAGTTGAAAATAAACTCCACACTAACCCCCCCCCCCTCCCACCCCCCCCTCCGTCCCTAGATCGATAAATATGTCACTATCTGGGACATCGTTACTGTGTAAAGTGATGCTTCCATCACCGAACATGCGGACAGGAGTGTCAAGTAATATAATAATGATAATGATGATAAATTAACAATAATAGTGATGAAAATAATAATATTATAATCTCTCTAGAGCGCAAATTTTAATGGGCCTTCTACGCGCTTGTTAAGTTTCCATGCAAGCAAAACTAGCACAAGAAGTGGGCAAAAGAGACTTATGAGATGATCAGAATGTTCGGGCTGGAGTATAGTGCTGGATGCGATCCGATAATTTAGTTGGAGCGAGCTCATGATATGCCTTGAATGTATAAAGGATGAGGAATTAGAAGACACAATTAACTGTTAACGTAAACAGAGGACAGATCGGACCCCCCCCCCCCCCACCCCTATCCCCCTCCCCACTCATCATAACCCTAAAGTTATCCCTATAAAAAGACCGGGCTATTTGATGTCTTTCTACGGCCCCCCCCTCCCCCTCACCCAAGTAAATGTAGTATGGTAATTTTCCTTGTTTGAAACAGTTACTCATTCGAAAATGTATGGTAGTTTATGCAAATAAGGTCATACAATTAAAAAATGTTGCCAATAGTTCATATATTTTTTATTTCATTACCAATGTTGCCAATAGTTAATATATTTCTGATTTCATTACCTATTTTTAATAATGTAGAACATTATTTTTTGACAAAATAATCATATAAATGAAGGAGACCCAGGTTATTCTTAATGATTTCTATGGTTTTGATAATTTCTTAGCATTTCTTTGCTTTTTAAATCGGTTTTTTCATTTTGTTGTCTGTTTTTGTCTAACTTACTGTAAATCAACTATTCAACACCAATAATGAAAACACGACCCCCATAACAACTGTTTTATATATTTCCAGGAAAAATGCTATTTTCCATATGTTTTTTCCCAAATAAAAAAAAAACAATTGCGATTTGAGATACATAATTTGACAAATTATGAGAAAAGGTCATATGACTTCGTAACGGGAAGTTCAATTTTCACGAATTCGGTTTAAAAGATGACTTGAAAGGAAAGGTCACGAAGGGGGGGGGGGGGGGGGGGGGGGGCATATAGCCCCGGACTTAAAATGGGTTACCCTAATCAAAATCTTAACCCCAACTATACTAACGATGATCCCGACGCCTTATAGCCGAAATGGATATGAATAATATGGATCATATTTAGCGGTCTTACGGTCTTCCAGTAGTTAATTGATTAATGACATTTTATTTATTTGTATGTATGTGTTCATTTCTCGATATATCATGGACGTCGATCACGTGGGGTATATACCCCCCCCCCCCCATCCCCATTCCTCCCCATCCCCCCAATGTTTGAGGTGGTAGGGGTACTGTATTATTAAAACCCTCCCCCCCCCCCCCCCCCCAATATTTTGATTTCAGAAATTTAAGAACATTAAAATTGAGGTCTTTTGCATTTGAGATAAGGGCGTCGATTTCTTCTCGCCATTGGCAGATTGTGGGGGGATGAAACGTCATTTCGACCATCATCGGTGAGAGTGTCAAGCGATGAACGTAGTATGGTAGTGTATCCAGGATGTTATGACGGGGGGGGGGGGGGTAGGGGACAAAAATAGTTTGTAACCAACATGACACCTAAATTAAAGTCAACGGGCATGTTTTGAGTTAGCTATTTAGAAATGTTCAGATTATGAAGTGCACATTGCAAACACCCTGCTGGAACCCTGAACTGAATCAGTCAAGTGATACTGCCCTCACATTTGTAATCTCATTGGGGGCCCAGGGGGCGGAGCCCACGGAAGCTTTAGGATTTTAGATATCAATAACTAAAGAAGTTGTTCATAATTATGTAAATACGTAAAACCGTTGCGTATCAAATAGTATGTTGAATGTTAGCTCATTTTTAGTGGGCATAGCGGGAAATCCTGATTAGATGTGTATACAAGGGACTTGGCCAGATGGCCTTAATAGGGGCTCCAGGGGGCGAAGCCCCCGGAAGATTTTGGATTTGAGCAGTTAAGCACTCTCCATAATTTAAAGAAGACTATTGTTATGTATCAACTTTCACATAATGAATGAGAGGGGGGGTAATGTCCCTTCATTTTAATGTTATTTTATATTTTCTGAACCCCAAATATTGTGGGGGGATGATAATACAGGCCATCCCCCGCACCTCAAATGTTGGGGGGATATATACCCTTCCCACCTCAAATGTTGGGGGGATATATACCCTTCCCCCCCCCCCCCCCCCCCCTCCATCCCCCCGTGATCGACGCCCATGCTTTAAGAACTACAAAAATGAGAATGGAATGCTGACAGAGACGAAAACGGGACAAGACAGTACGGTACATGACAAAGATAGAACACAATCACACAGTCAAACACAGTAGACAATGCCAACAAGAAGTGAGAGATTGTGGGTACGAGAGAAAGATGGATGAGCTGCATGTGGGATATTCTTATCATCTTTCATTGTATTTTATTTTCCGTGGAGAAACTGAGAATATCCAATGGCATCTATTATGAAGCACATATTATATGTTTTTTGTTATCGTTTTGGGATGATCATTTCATATATGAATTTGCGTAGCTACTTGGGGTATAGGGCATATGGCACCTTAAAAACAATGACAAAAAATAAATAAAACATAGAGTACTCCCCGGGAAGTGGAGATGGTGTGCAATATAATTGGACGGGTTTACGCTGTACTTGATGACCAATAGTGCACATCTGAATAGGACAGTTAGAACGATGGCGCTCTATAAATAATGCTATATTATAATATAAATAATAATATCAATATGAACATTTGTATATCGCAGATACTATAAATATAATATACTCTACTGCGCTTATAAAGAGCTCCTTTTAGGTGAATAAAAAACAAACAAAACCAGGACATATAAGCAAACAACCTCATGAAAAGGTCTGCATAAACAAATGTGTTTTCAACGTATATAGACTTAAATGTATTAACTTATTCAATTTTCTCAAATAAAATGATTATCCACAGATTCGGGGCGACCCAGACAAATGCACGATCTCCCAAAGTTGTCTTTGTTTTGGCAGAACATTTGGGAAACTTCAAGAGTAGTGTATCTCGCGAGCTTATCAAATTATAAAAAATAATAAGAATGTAATTGCAAATAAATTAATTCAGTTATATAACTTGGGGCTTGACCGTGCATTGCTTTATACACAATCAACAACATTCTAAATATAACACGTTGTTTTACAGGCAATCAGTGTAATGTTTTCAACAAATGATTATTAGAAGTATTATTATTAAATCAAAAGGCTAAAGAGCGCCCCCATTTTGAACTTGCAACGAAATAGTAATTGCCACACCCATGATGACTTGTATTTCGTTTCTGGGCCTATAGTTGGGACGATGTTCATATCCTATTATATATTTCTTTCTGGAGCAACAATTTGGATCATCATATGATATGGTATATGTTTTCGTGGTCCTAATAAGATTTGGAATCCGACACGGAAACTTGATGTGTGATCGTAGAAGCGAGGGTAGAACCGGAGCGCGACATCGACTGGTAGAGATAAAGAGAAAAGGTTTGGGGTTACGAACGCCTCAAGCGTAATGATTGCACCAATTATCACGTGGCAGGTTGAGTCAAAGCAGACGCGATAACTCGTCACCGAAAGACGAAAGGAAAAGAACCTACAAAGTTCAGAATATGATATACAAGTTGACGTTTCATGTTCTGTTTGCCCCTAACCATAGCCCTGTGATTACATCGTCACTTGTTCACGACTGTGCGTGATTGTGCGTATTTGATGTCACAAGGAGATAATTTATCTCGTCGGTTGGCATTACTTTTAAAATGGTTCCCTCTCTTTAGAATATTCTTTTTTTTCATAATTGAACGATATGTAACAATCTTCCCACCAAGCTTTCTCGACTTACATTCTGATGATTTTATTTTGTGGTTATGTCGGCCGTTCCTAAACGGCCAATTGTTATTTTGATTTGGGAATAATGTTCCTTCTTTTAATAGCAATCTAGATATTAGAGTTTATTATACCTCGCAAAAACAAAACAAAAGATAATTTAAGCGCTCTCTAACTCAGAGGTTTATTATTCTTTCAAACTAATGGCTAAACAAATTTCCCAGAATTGTCCACGAGCGAGAATTGTGTTACCACCCTGGTAGAAGTAAAAGTTCACGCACACTCTCTAGCAGCCCAGGGCAGTTGTTATGTTTGTTACGAGCATACAAGAGGACGGGGCCTTAAATGACAAGTAGAAATCTAACAGTAAATTATTTGATTTTGCTGACCATAAATTAATCGGTAAAAATCTTTGATTAGTAGGGAACTTCAAGAAATATTTTGTTCTGAAGTTAATAAAGGGATCTAGATATATTGTCTACATCCACAAAACTAGCTCAGAATATATTTTATCAAAATATAACGATTATATTTTTTTCCGAAAAGTGTTTAATTGTGCCGGTGTCCTAATACTGCGCCTCATTGGGTTAATGGCTGCTTGAGCATGAGCTCGAGCACGGTAGAAATTAGATAAATATTAGTTTCTAATGATGCCATATGCATTTTGGTCACAATATTACAAATCAGCCAAAACAATATTATCCATGCTTATTTAATTCTGTTTTATTTTCCCGATTTTCATCCTTTAAAAAATGGGGGCTGATTTAGCCCCCCCCCCCCCCCCCCTCCTCCTCTATTTTTCGCGATTACTTGGCACTGCTTGCATTTGTTAAGGCCCAGTCCCATACTGACGATTTTCACGGCGACTCGCAACGACTCGCAACGATTTACTAGAACGAATCGACTCGATTTAGCCACGATTTAACAACGAATTGGGAAGAATTGTACGGCGACTCAAGACGAATATTCGTTCTTCGTCGTTGTTCGACGAGTCAGCTCGTCCTTCTTTTGTCTTTAACCATTGCGGTAGAAAAATCGTGGCAGAAAAAAAGTTGTGGTCCCATAGTGGCGATTTTTGCGGCGACTCGCAACGAATTATCATTAGTGGAGAAAATCGCTTGAGTCGTCGCGAGTCTTTGTAGTTCGTTGCGAGTCGTTGTAATTCGTTCTGCGAACCGATGCGCATCGCGAAGAACGCCATGAATCGTGTTAGCACAACGAATGTTTTGGGACTGTTCAAAACTATCGCCATGTCGCGACGATTTCCTTTCATTCTTTTTATGGAACAATAGGGCAGTGCACCATATGAACAATCGGACTTGTTTGAGTCAGTTTCATGGGCGTAGATCTGTCATTAATACAATTCAACAGGGGATGATCTATTGATTCACCCCCTCCCCCTTTCGTGATGAATAGGTATTACGTAAGTCTTTACGTCTATGGTCAGTTCAAAAACGGAAAGCGGCGATCTTCACAACGAAGCGATACGAGTCGCAACGAATTGCAACGATGTGGAACGACTTGACACGAATATGCAACGGTAAATACAACAATTTTTGGTGAAAATCGTCGTGGCGTGGCGATTGTTTTGAACAGTTAAAGACGGCGATTTTGGCTCCGCTTCACAATTTTCCTCGCGATGCGCAACGGTTTTGGGGGAAGAACCGGTACGATGTAACACGATGCAACACGACCTAAGCGATTTTCTCGACGAATGTCAAATCGTTGCGATTCGCCGTGAAAATCGTCAGTATGGGACTGGGCCTTTACGGGATACCAAATTTGCACACACCGGGTTCAACGATCCGGGTGTTATAAAACATTGTGCGATCGCGTGGCACTGAAAATATGATTAGAAAACTGTAAAACTAAATAAATTTTCATGATTATCATGTTGTTTTATCAGAGAAGGTGTACATTTATATAATCTCAGCTTGTATGTTGTACCAGGAACACAGTTTTGCTTCATAAGAATCATTATGAAGAAAAATACGAAAAATACAACAAAATAAATTTTTCGCATAATTAAATAGCTCTAATTAG
>JBAMJV010012810.1:0-24014 GCA_037951105.1 Echinarachnius parma
CTAAGGTCACCCTAACTGTGTTAATTACTAAATTACTTTGTTTTGTTTTAAGAAGTCGGGTTATAATGTTGTCTATACATAGAGAGCTGTGATTGCTGTGTGTGTGCGTAAATTTGTGAGTGTGTGGACTTGCGTAGCGTTATGACTAAGGACTTAATGATAATGAAACATACCCTAAAGAAATATGCTTATTGGGAAAACATAGTCCGCAGTGTGCAAATAATGCTCTCCTGTTGGGTGTTTGAGGAAACAGCAATAGAAAAATAATAGTTGTGTAATGTGTTTTACGTGATTATATACAGACACACACAAACAATTTCCAGCGAACAGCTAGGACGCGCATATTTTAACAGAATGGAAATAATTTGTATTTAATTTATATCCAAACAGTTCGTTTAACATTTAATCATACTTGTTAATTCTAGTGCGATTTATCATACCGTGTGCCATAGGATTGTTTTATCCCCGTATATAATATATCACTTGATATAAAATGCCATGATTACTCCTCTGCATATTTGATTTCTCATTTTTTTAAAAATCATGCAATACATTTTACCCATATATAGATACATATTTAAATATGAGCGTATATAAATTAATCTGGCCTTAGCTGCAGCTCTGTCTGAGTTATTCCTCCGTTTGCCAACTTTGCGTTCTTGACTCCTCTAACGCTTTTCTTTCATAAACGCTGCAATCAATGTAGATAATGGATGTTTTAAACTTTCGAATTTCGCCTCAAAGCATAAAAATCACTGATATATATATAGCTGCCCACTGATACATATCTTACGTTTTTTCCACTGATTATTTGTTTTGGTTCCATACCACTACTCCATTGATATGAGAGGCATCGGTGCCCTATAGAGTGGTCGGAGTGATCGGGGGAGGGCACATTATTGGGGGGCGGGGGAGGGGGGGGGGGCACCTTAATCTTTTCTAAATTTTTTCAAAAACAGCTCTCTTATGTTCTGTATTGATTTTGAAAGATTATTGGGAGGACACGTGCCCCTCTCCCCATGCCTCCCCCCCCCCCCCCCAGCAGCTACGCCCCTGAGCGTGAGAAAATAGTTTCAATACTCATGATAATCAAATGTGGGATCCACGTTGCACAAGCCATGATTTTTAGTGGATCCCTCCATTTTCACTTGAAAAAAAATTTACAGCAGCATTTGTTTTTTCTTCCTGATTTCGCTTATATGACATTATTATTAAAAAATCCTTGTAACTTAATTAAGAATTATATAAATGATGTTTTTGATTGACTATGAAAAACAACATGTTAAAAAAAGTCCTTCCCGTGCCAATTTTGGCACATAAGGCGGCGCCTATCTCCGATTCATTATCCCTAGGCCACACGTCTAATATGTAGTGAAAGCTACAGAAGGGGGCCAGTCCTATGGCATGTCCTCTGGCAAAACAACATGTACGTATAAAACGATGTTCTCATTCATTGTAAGCAAAATTGTATTTTGGTTGTTAAACATGGAAATGGACATGAACTTAAGCTTGAACTTAAACTTAAACACAGGATATGTATATATATATATATACAGTCAAACCTGTGTATAGTGACCACCGAAGGGAGTCAAGGATAGTGGCCACTGTAGACAGGTGACCACTATAGACAGGTTCCATAACACTGTTTTTCCCTGCAGGAGATCATTTTTGATGGCCACTCTAGGCAGGTTGGCTGCTATAGACAGGTGGCCCCTAAGACAGGTTTGACTGTAGGGGATCACTTTTGGTGGCCACTGTAGGCAGGTTGGCTGCTATAGACAGGTGGCCACTAAGACAGGTTTGACTGTAGGGGATCAATTTGGGTGGCCACTACAGGCAGGTTGGCTGCTATAGACGGGTGGCCACTAAGACAGGTTTGACTGTATACCAGTTTCACATCTTCAGAAGATCTCCCCACAGCGAGTGCACTGTATTCGTCGCCAAAGATTTTGGAGGCCGAGACCGAGGGTTAAGATGTGTAAGCGAGGGGGGGGGGGGGGGGGGGGCAACGGGCCTGGTATTCAGAATACTCATAATATCTATGTATTTCTATTCATATCCTTTTATGTGAATGTCAAACATATGCATATAGTATTATATACCAATAAATAATGTACGTCCCATACATAACGGCTCCATATTTTCAATAACGTAACCATGAGAAGGGTAGTCAATATCACTCATAGCGTTCGATCATTGACCTCTAAGAAAGCGTTCATGTTGAGTATGGTGCTGATTTATTTTAGGCCAGATATACATGGGGGCGGTTGACCTAATCACTGCCTATACATTTCAGTCTAGCCAGGCCAGCTGAACGTAGTGGCGTAAAGAGTGGAGGAGAGGGAAGGGGTCGATGGGTAAAGGGGGGGGGGATTCCCCTTTTGTAGTTGTGGTGTCACCACGTTTTCACCAGCAAAACAACCTCCGCTCACTAATGAACACAGATCATGTAAAATGTAATACTATAAACCCTATAACCCTGATTTTATAACCCGTATCATATTATCTTAAACTAGATGTGGCTCCTTGCTAGGGGGGATCTCCCTTAAGTCGGGGGTTTGCCCCCCCCCCCCCCCAGGTTGTCCCAATCAGTATGTGATTGTTTTGTTGATCCTTACAAGAACGCAATATTGCCCCCAACCCATATCTTGCCCGCCTGCTTACCCACCCCCTAGTAATGCAATCAACATGTTGAATTCCCGGTACCACAAATGTCCTAAACCGACACCGAAACCTAACCAGATAACTTACACCTACAAATAGAGAAGTCCATCACGCCAATTTCTATTTTGGCACAAACCGTCTCCTCATAGGAAACGTCCACTTTTGCTCTCGCACTCCTATCTTGATTGGTCCTGGTTACGCCGCGTCAGGGGGATGATATCTTAATATGTAAACGTGGTTGTCACATCTTCTGACCTATAAATTTGCTGCCCTTTTGTTATACATGTGCACGTGAAAGTTAATATTTGTGTGTGTCATCGTACATCAAGTGAGGTATGGAAAGTCGTTCTATAAAAGAGGATGGTTGTTATCTCGGTTTGAGATAATAATATTACGTAAAGTACGTCATATCAAACATGGTACGTCACTGGCCGTAAAGATAACACAGGAACATAATGTTGTTCTAACTTGGATGGCCTAATCATCCGTACGTACTACGTCCTGTTTCTCCAAAATGTCACGATTCATTTTGTTAATTTTTTTATTTTTGAACTTCACAATCTGTCGAAATGTGTGTATAAAGTTAAGCATGTTCTGAGGCCTGTTATGACAGGTGGGATATGACTGGAAGTGTAATTTGTTTACCACATGAGCAAATGCGCGCAAGCCTATGGGAGTGATAGGATTATGTTTAGGGTTATGGTATACTAATATTGGGAATAAGGGTAAGCGTACTGATTGTACGTTTGCTTTGATATAAATTCAAGTTTCAAGTTTCAAGTTTCAAGTTTTATTTATCTTTCTTTCATAACACACATTACACATATGACATGAATATAACAAATTGACAAAATATGGCGTTACAATAGAAAGATGAGGTGACCTTGGTTGAAAGCAAAGCTTGTGGAATTAAGGTCCCTCATGTGTAGCTTATGAATATGTCCTGAATAAACAAATAAGAATACTGCATACATTAAAATGCTTACAAACTAAAACTAACTAATGAACTGAGAATAATATAAACATAAGAGTAAAATCTACTGACTACTAAATAATGGCTATTAACAAGAGAAGCAGGAAAATACTATGAGCAACAGGACAAAAAATCAGGGAGAGAGAGAGAGAGGCAAACCAACTAGACTGAAACACAGACAAAAACAAGACAAGACGGACAAATGAGTAGATGTGAGAAACAGGAGTAGTATAAACCCAAACTCTACTTTCACTCCCAATAATACTCAAATTGCTAGGGAAAGTTCATCAACCGGTCTCACCCAATAGACGTTGGTGTTTTGTTATGGGATTCTATACGAGGTTTTGAGTTAAATATCAGTCTAGGAAAGTAACAGAAAAACATGTGAACTTACCAAACGCAACAGTTGGTTAATATTGATGAAAAAGTATGTAATTTTGTTGTGATTGCCAATTTATCAAAACAAATTTATCATAACAGGTTAAAGATTTAAATGCTACAATGGCAATCAAGATGAGAGTGGACTTATTTCCTGGCAGTCTGAACGCCAGCACCACCCATCACCAGACAAATGCACCGGCCAGCACAAGCCAACTGCACCAGCCAGCCCATCAGCCAGTAGCCCAGTACCAACAAGCTAGCACCAGCCAGCACCAGTTAGCACCAGCCAGCAGCAGCCGCTACTACATCAGCAAGCAACAGCCGGCACTATAGCCAGCACCAGCAACGCTACCTGCAGACATCAGCCATCAGCAGCCAGCACTAACCAGCCTCAGCCAGCAGAAGCCAGCACCACTCAGCACTAGGCAGCAACAGGCAGCTGCAGCCAGCTATATCAATATCAAGCTGCATCAACCAGCACCAGCCAGCTTAAGGCAACTGCACCAACCAAAACTTGTAATAGTAGTATTCTATGCATATACAATGCCATGAGGGAACCCAAAATAGATGCCCCACCTTTCTTGGAAGTGTGATCAATAATTAAGATTAATCAGTCATGCTCTACTACCGCCATCGACTCTTTCCAAGTATTTAGTAACTTTGTAGCCTTTCTCAATAATTTGTTTTAATCATTCATTGAATGATCCATGTTACGATGTCATTATTATAATTGTATTAAAGAGAAACTTTCCGCATTGGTGCTGTTATCATTAAAGGGACTTGGTAACATTGTCCAAATCCTCAAAATCAAATTGGAATTCCGGCTAGCGCTTCCTTCATACCTTGTTGTATTCGTATTAACAATGAAAGCATGGGACAGGTTTCGGTTTTTCAAATTTCCCTTTCGTTAAAAAGATATTTACGATTGAAGTGTTCAGATGTTAACCGGGGGGCCATTATGGCCCCCCTTCGCGATTGTTTGTATTGCTCCGAAACGCGTAAAGATGACGCCCTGCTGCTTGGTGACTTTTTTATTTATTTATTTATTTATTTTTTTGGGGGGGGGGGGGGGGGGGTCTTGCGCATCTTTTAAAACAAGATCTTTGAAAATCGGACCTACCGTTATGAAGTAACGTGACCTTTTGTCTATGCATGTCAGCCTGAAAATCGCTAAATTTCGTGATTTGTGTACAAAACATATGGAAATATCAGTTTTCGTAAAAAAAAATATATCATTGGTTATTTGGTCTTGTTTGCATTTCAGGTGTTTGTTTTGGTGTTCAAAATAGTTGAATTATAGTTAGAAATAAAATAAACAACAAAAACAATAAAATACATAAGTAAAAAAACAAAGAAATACATAAGAAAAACAATAGAAAGCATAAGGAAGAACCTAGCTCTTCCAAATTTTGTTGTTGTATTATTATTCCAAATGGTCTAAAGATTATATGTAGTGAAAGCCAATGTTTAATTATGAAGAATATATGATTTATGGGTACAAATATGAATTTTATGACTTTATTTGCATACATTACCATAAATATGCAAATCAATGAATTTTTGAAAAAATTAAAATTACCATTGTATTCTATATACTCCACTTAACACGCGTGCAATTTTTCACAGCGATCGGCAGCTTCGCGGCCGAGATCTTAAGGGGGGCCATAATGGCACCCCCGGCCGTAGAAAGACCTCAAATAGCCCGGCCTTTTTAGGGTTAAATTATCCACTGGACCGCGAAAACCGTGTACAAAGTGAGTGCAAGAGTAAGTGAATATCACTTTGCATTTTTGCTCATTACTCGGCCATATATTTAACTTGAAATGTTCACACAACACCCAGTGGACATATCAAATAACAATAATATACATTGTATCAACCACTCATCACTTTTTGCACAGGTCAACCAAGTGACTAGATCCCTTGTATAGTACAAACACAATTACGTAATAATTAATATATGTATATACGATACCAAATGTTGCATTATTACATAATATAGGCGCATTCTTATTGTTAATGACTACACATTTCAGCAATCTTTTCGAAGTTGTATATATTGTCAATTCAATAGTGGTACATTTTTATTCACATATAATGCAACTTGAAAAATTCATGTTCTTGTTAATCAATTTTAAGTTAACAGTTTGCAATCACATTTTGCAATACTATTCTGCAAGCTACTATAAGCTGATATACGATCTTCCCATCCGACTTCTGTTTCTGTGCATGAAGATAAAGTAACTGTAATAATATATCTAGGATTAAAGTCGAGTAATATGAGATAGTTATTTAAAATAGAAGAACCATTCCCCGGAGCAATTCACGTACGACTTTGAATTAAGGTATGTAATATCATCATGGATTTACTTTGTGCGTAGCGACAAAAAGACAAGACACATTTTTAACGAACATTGACGATAATAAGTTGAATCGAGCCAAAAAGATGAAAATAAAACATGGCATAACAAGGCATAATGATTCCCGTGAATATTTGATGTGCTTTGAAGTTTGGGTGCCGGTATCCACGTTGACTGGCTAGCGTTTGGTTCAAATTGGCACATATTATACAGATGTTAACTGGTGGTGGAGGGAATATCACAGAATGTTCCTTATCGAGGGATTTGAAATGCTATTGCGGGAATATTATAAGTCCCGAGACGTAGTCGAGGGACTTATGTCTTCACGAAATAGCATTTTAAATCCCGAGGGATCATTCCATGATTTTCCCTACAGCAAAGTTAACATCTGTTATATAATATGACAAAAGTCATACTTTCAGCCTCTCTGAGCTCGATTAGAAAATGTGGCTTTTCGACGTGATAGGTTGACAAGTCATTGTGACGTTACAATAGAACCACTCTCTCTCTCATTGTGACGTCAACAATCTCCCTTGCAGCGCGCGCCATGATGAGAAGTATAAGAATGTTGAGAAGTATAAGAAATGTTGAGAAATGTTGAAATGTTGAGAAGTATAAGAATGTTGAGAAGTATAAGAAATATCGTAACAAATTGACATCCATTATAAGGTCTTCACGGAAATTATTTTATTCGAGAAAATTTGAAAGTGCGAGCGGCAATATGTCCTCTACCTGGAGAGTTGTGAAAGACATTTTGTGTAAGCGCGACCGAACGGAAGCTCCTCACAAAATTGTAAATGATGATACAGAAATTGTCGATCCAGGAGATATTGCTAACGTGTTTAATAATTATTTTGCTAATATTGGGCTTAATCAAGCAAGGAAAATAGATAGTAATGGGACAAATTACAAAGAGTACCTTGTTAACCCATCCCAATCATCTCTCTGTTTTAAGCCTGTGGATTCGTTTGAGATACTTGATATTGTATTTTCATTGAAAAATAGTAACTCTTGCGGGCATGATGAGATAAGTACTTCCTTTTTTGAAACAGGTCATTTGGCTGATTTTAGTCCCCCTGGCACATATTTGTACTCTCTCTCTGGTAACTGGAGTATTTCCTTCTTTTTTAAAGCTTGCTAAAGTTGTTCCTGTTCATAAAAAAGATAATCTTACGAATGTATGCAATTATAGATCAATTTCAATTTTGTCAAGTTTTTCAAAGTTATTAGAGAGAGTTGTTTATAATAGGCTCTATGCATTCTTAGACAAACATGAGTTGCTCAATCCAGACCAGTATGGTTTTCGTAAAGCGCATTCAACTGACCTTGCCTTGCTAACATTTTATGACCGTGTGTCACAAGCCCTTGCTGATCGCCAGCATGTGGTTGGAGTATTTATGGATTTGAGTAAAGCTTTTGACACTCTCGACCACTCAATTTTGTTGTGTAAATTGGAACATAATGGAGTGAGGGGTATCGCTCTGAAATGGTTCTCTAGTTATTTATTTAATAGAAGGCAGTATACGTGTTATAATTCTGTAAATTCTGATATTCTTGCTTTAAAATGTGGTGTCCCTCAAGGTTCTATTCTAGGGCCACTGTTGTTTCTTATTTATGTTAATGATATATGAAATGCATCTACAGCCTTACAATATATATTATTTGCAGACGATACAAGCATTTTCCTTTCTCATCGTGATATTCATACAGTCGAGACTAGAATACATATTAAGCTTCCTAAGTTAACACAATGGTTTCGAAATAATATGTTAGCTCCAAATGTATAAAAAACGAACTATATTCATTTTAAAGGAAGAAAGATCTGTAATGAGCAACAATTGGTTGTTAGATTGAATGGTGTTGTATTGGAGAGAAAGGCATGTACTAAGTTCCTTAGTGTTCATATTAATGAGAAGCTAGACTGGGATGACCACCGGAATAGTATAATGACTCCGATTTCTCGGAGTATTGGGATTTTATATAGAGTAAGATATCTTGTGTCTGACAGAATATTATTAATGATTTATAATTCCTTGATTTTGCCTTATATTTCGTATTGTAATATTCTGTGGGCTGTGTCAAAGAGTGTAACAGATGACATTCACTTGTTACAGAAAAAGGCTATAAGAATTTGTGCTGGAGTTGGTTATCGTGAGCACACAGATCCGTTGTTTGTTAGATTTAAATGTCTTAAAGTCGGTGAAATTAATTTTCTTCAAACCTCTTTATTCATGTATCGTTATAATAATAGCATTTTGCCTGCCTCGTTTATTTCTATGTTTTTGAAAAACAATGCCATTCACTCTTATTCGACAAGACAAGCAGCTAACTTGCATTTGTTTAATTCACGTACAGTACTGGCATATAAATCAGTGAGACATACTGGTCTAGACGTTTGGAATTCTTTGTTAATTGAAACACGTAATTTGCCTACAATTTACTCTTTTAAAAATGCAGTCAAACGCATGCTCATTGCAAACGTTTTTGTGTAAGATATTTGTTCAATCAGTTGGTTTGTTAATTCCTACGATAACATTGTATTGTAGTATTCTATATATATTTGTATGTGTAATTCGGCATAACATTTAAGTAATTACTGTTAAGTAATTACATAAAGGCATCTTCACACCTGTCTCCCCCTCTCTCAGCTCTCCCCCACTTTTTTTTTCTTTTCTCTCTCTGTTTCCCGTATTTCTCTTCCAGTATGGACTGCTATATTTCTTCCTGCTCTATAACATACTGTAGAGACTTAACTATTATCTTTCTCTTTACTTGTAAATAATGTTGCATATTTGCTTTTTATTACTTTTTTCTTGTATGTATTAATTTATGTTTATCTATGTTTTAAGAATATGTAAAACTTGTAAAATCATAGGTATGGCATCACTTCAAGCTTCTAGCTTATATTGCCGACCTCTGGGTGTTTCTATTTCGATGTTATGACAGTTTATTTTTTATGTACGAAATTGTTTACTGTGAGACATGCAGGAATAAATAAATAAATAAATAAATAAATTATTATACATACAGTGAATGGTGGGCTCTGCCGTGTAATATAACAAAATACTCTGGCAATCACGTGACTGTGTTGAGCCAATCAATGACTCGTATTTTACTAAGTCATATGATATATTGCGTTGTTTAACCATGGCCAGGTAAGTTCTACGCTTCTGCTCGGCTCATGTACAAATACGTCATTTCCAACCTATATGCCATATATTGGCCACGTTGGCTAACGTGAAAAAATATCGATCGCGCAGATATAGTTGATACAGTACACGATCCTATGTTTACATATACCTTTGTATGCAATATGTCAGTCATTGTCTGTTTAGGGGCAATATGTTATTGCCGTTGGTCACAGCACCATGGTTTATAAGAACTTTAACTTCTGCTGCTTGGAACGAAATTGTTAGACTTTCAGGATTTTATTTACACTCTGATGCGAATTAGATTTAGTTCTTTTAATAACATTTTGTTTCGCTTAATGGATTTGTTATAGTATTACTTCACGTTTAATAGCTGTAAAATAATAATTTGTGTTAAAGATAAGGAACTTCTTTTGCAGGCACCTTGAAGTTAAGTAAAACATTCCATAAACCACAAGGATACTGCGTAAATCAAGTTGATGACATTATTTGAAGTGCCCTGTATTAAATGATTCAAATGAGTTGTAGTTGTAGTCTTACTCTGAGGTTCGTTTCATTTATATTCTGATGCTATTTTTAATTGAATTGAATTGAATTTCGAATTTATTTTTGTATATTTCACAAATAATGTTTGAACAAGTAAATATACAAACAAACAATATATTCATAAGCTAAATACAATAAAAAAATTCACAGAAGACTAATATACAATAAATATTACATAATCAACAATTTGTTTGTAATTAACATAACGTGAAATATGGGGGAACCAAAAAGAAGCAAAGCTTGTAAAAATATATCTTGAAAAAGAAAACATTTAAAGAAACAAACAACAACAAAAAAACAACAATAAAAGAACAAGTTAAAGAAGAGAAGGTGCCAAATAATAAATGTGTTTAGACCACTATAGACAACAATATTACAAGAATATTACAATCGATCTAACCGAATAAAAATAATACAAAAAGTGGAAACTTACTTATAAAGAGCGATATAAATATGACATATAATGTATACATTATATGTATATAATGTAAATTAATAAAACTAACTAAACAATAATTATATCGAGTACTTCATCAATAATAATAATTTTAATTTACGTTTAAATACAAAGAGAGAGGGGCTTGTAGTAATTTCTTTTGGAAGATCATTCGAAAATTTTGGACCAGAAAAAAAAAAAAAAATTGGGGGCAAATAGTGTACGCGTTCTTGGTAAATGAAAGGAAGCACTCTGCCGAGTGGGGTAAGTATGAAAATAACTATTATTTTTAAATATCGTCATAAAACTTTCAGGAAGTTCATTATTGGACAATTTATACATAAATATCCCAATATTATACAAATATAAATCAGTTAGTTTCAATACTTTATTTGTATAAAATAATTATATTGTGTGAGCATAAAAACTTTTTTTTTATTAACAATTCTAATAGCTCGTTTTTGTATTTTAACTCGTTTATCAAGTAGTAATAATGTACTATTGCCCCATGCTAAAATTACATAATACATGTAAGATGATATTAATGTTCCAAAAAGAGTATGTAAAACAGTAGTTGGAAAAAAAACTCCTTAACCTATATAAAATTCCAGTATTTCTAGATACTAAATTACATAAGTAATTAATATGTGATTTCCAAGATAAATCACTATCAATATATAAACCTAGAAACTTAATACTATCCACTCGTTGTAAATGAATATTATTTATTCAAATATGTCCAGGGAGTAAATTTATCATGTTACTAAAAAACATATATTGTCTTTTAACTATATTTAATGACAATTTAAATGAATCCATTTCTGTACCAATTTCATTTCATTATTAACTATATTTAACAAGGCCTCTGGATCACGGTGTGAATAAAAAAAGGTTAGAATTGTCCGCAAAGAGTATAAAAGATAATACTTGAGAAGCATTAGGAAAATCATTCATGTATAATATAAAAAATAAGAGGACCCAGGAGTGACCCCTGGGGTACTCCACAAGAAACAAATCTGTGGCTTGACTCATGCCCATTGACAACAACAAATTGTTTTCTATTTTCTAAATAACTCCTAAACCAGTCCAACGCATGCCCACGTATTCCGTAATGATTTAACTTATATAATAATATATTATGATCTATCATATAGAAGGCCTTGGAAAGGTCCAAACATATCCCAACTGTATGTAATTGATCATCAATAGCATTTGCGATCTTATAGGTTGTTGTTTAACATTCGTTCACCCTTTACCTATAGTTAAACGCCAAATGACCCTGTTGCATCGCAAATCTGGTAGTGCTTAACTAAAAAATAAATCTAATATGTGGTGCGTAAACATAAAGTACAAACAATACTAAATACAATATTAAAAGGGTTTGCAGTTGATAGACTATTTAAACGGCTCGTACAAAAATTGAGCTCTACAAATCTATATCATCATAATTATTCCACTAAAAGATATGTTCAAGTTAATATATTCCCTTGTAATTCTCATAATTTGTACCCTTTGTGTTTGTAATTGTTTATGTTTAATTGTTTTCTATGGTTTTCTATGTTAATGAATTTTATATATATACTCTACATTGTATTTATGTTTTTCTGATGAATGAAATAAATTTAAATTTAATATTCTCAGACTAGCTGTACATTAATATTTTCATTCAAAATACAATAATATTGCAACTTTTACATTTTGGCTTGCAAAAGGAAAATTATTTTGGAAGACAAATGAGTGTAAAACAAATTTTGTGAACAAGTAAAAAGGAGAGATATAATTTTTTGCTAATTTTAATGATAAGGCCATTTCGTGCTGTCTATAACGATCGGCACCAAATGGATTTCACAATCTGATAACGTAAGAAGTGTACGTCCTTTCTCCTTTACATATAAATCTATTATGTATAGTTAAAACTGTTTCTGTGATTGAAATAAGAATTATGTCAGCAATATATTATTCCTTAATTAAATGCAAGATTAACAATCGTGTACATTATTATTAACCATTACACTGATTATGCATAGCTACGTCATTAATAACAAGTCCAAGTGCAATTACTTGGCATCCCTTTTGTTTAAAGCGGCAATTGATTGCTTTTTATTTGGAAACGGTCGATTTATCCTGCACACTATACGACCCTTCACAATAATTATTACTTCCTTTTCAAAACAAAACGCATTAAAAACAAACGTCATTTTGAAACTAGACCTATTGTACCCCCAGGCTAATTAACGAACTAATTAAATTGTTGTATGAAAAAACAACAACAATATGTTTCAATAAACGGAGAATCAACCGCTTTTTATATGACGTAAATGATGTATTAAGGGTTGAATGTGGTAGTGTGCGTAAACAAGACAAACTTGGGTTAATTATATGCCCCTGCGTCGTTAAAGGGATAGTTGAGTTCTGGTAAAGAGAGTACAGTTTTCGTCACACTGAATGTTAGTAACCAAAACCTGCACCATTACATTACAAACTAATAGTAATAATTCCACATGCTCGAAAGGAATACAAAACACACAAATGACTAAGTAAAAACCATGTTATCATTCAAAAAGAGCGGTTTATTCTGTCATTAGAATTGTATGCTCTTTCGAATTTGACACACAGTTTTTTATTATCTCACAAAAAATTATTTTGTGTAGCGCCCTCTATACCAAAACTCAACTATCCCTTTAATGAAGCCGTTTGATTTGTTTTGATTCCAATTTTTCATTAATATTTAATTTAAATTTAAATTCGTGCCTTTATAGTATACCGATTGATTATTTCGCTGATGTTGAAGATGGAATAACACAACAGCTGTTAGGTATATGGGTAATGTTATTTTTAATTCACATTTTTGTTCTCTCTCGGAAAACAAAATATGCAAAACTTATTTATTGGGAAACAATAATCTTGATTTCGCGAATTTAATAATCTTGATATCACGAATTAAAATCTTGATTTCACGAATTCCAGACAGGATATCACAAATGTATGTTTTCATTATCATTATCACAAATTTAATCCTTAATATCACAAATTACATTCTTTATAATTATGAAGAATTGCCCGTTTTTAATCACAGGAAATCATTCTTTAATCTCAAAATTAAGTACTTGATACAAGCAATTGAATGCATTCTTGATATATTCATATGAACATTGTGTGATTTAATTCCCTGGTGATTGAAAATGAGCAAAGAAAATAGGCTTTAATACGTGTGGTTTGCGGTCGCACCATGTAAGAGGGGGAGGATTGGTGAGTCCTGAAAAGGACTAATTGGTATTCTTTCTAGGATAGTCCTAAAAATGACTGTGGTAGTCCTAGAAAGGACCGTTGGTAGTCCTAGAAAGGACTGTTGGGATAGTCCTGGAAGGACTGTTGGTATTGTAAGGAGAGGGTGGATGGTAGGAGAGGCTCGACGTTTCGAATATGTTGACTATTGCGTGCGTGGGCTTAAGGCTTGGGGTTGCGGACGTGGGTGACGTGCTATCGGCGACGCGTTTTGAGACACCACCATGGAAACCGATACTAATGCTAGGTTTACACCATGTCCCTGGCGGCCACGGCAGCCCCGTTTGCCCAAAACGTAGTGCGCCGTGAGATTTTGACAAATTTTTCCTCTGTATTCAAGTTTTGTTAGGTCTTGCCAAGTTTTCTCACAGTATATCATGGTCTACCACGGTATCCGTGACGGGCCGTGGGGGGAAGAGCCCCTTCCCCCCACTGATGGTGCGTTTACACCATGTTCCCGGCGGCCACGGCAGCCCCGATTCATGCCACCGTGGACAAAACGGGATGGACGTGAGACAACGCGGGGGACGGAATGGGCAAACGTGATAGGCCGCGATTGCCGTGGATGCCGGGCCAGATTTTTAAAACTGTCAAAAAAATTGCCACGGCAGTCACGGTGCGGATGAGAAGCCTAGCAGGCAGTACGTAATAGGCCGTAACAAAACTTGGAGGCTGTCCGTAATAGGACGGGAAAGGACCGTGAGATGTCGGAGAATGTCTTTCCGTCCTACTACGGACAGCCTCCAAGTTTGGTTACGGCCTGTCACGTTTTGTTGCGTTCACCCCGTTTTACTACGGCCTGCTAGGTTGCCGTGGCAAATTTGTTGACAGTTTAAAAATCTGGCCCGGCATACACGGCAGTCACGTTTGCCCATTCCGTCCCCCCGCGTTGTCTCACGTCCATCCCGTTTTGTCCACGGTGGCCTGAAACGGGGCTGCCGTGGCCGCCGGGGACATGGTGTAAACCTAGCATTACAATCAACATTTAAAATAGGCTTTGCCGGGCATCGAACCCGAGACCTCCGGATTGCTAGACCGGTGCTCAACCATTGAGCCACGAAGACTCTTGAATAGGGGACGTTCCTATGAAACCATTTTCATTGCTGGATTAGTCAGAAGCTATATAAACCGGGCACTAACCCATGGATAATAAATCAACTTTTCTAGAGAAAGTGCGCGGGATCACACGAAGTGATGCAGCTTTCTATTAATTGAATTCAAACACATACATAAATATATCCCTGGTGATAACAAATGTCAATTCTGAACATCAAAAGTCGAATTTGTGAAATCAAGGAATGAATTCAGGATGTCAGTCAATAATGCATTTGAATAATCTGTAATTCAATTTAAGTATCAAACATTAGGCAAAATAGTAACTTCAGAAATAAATTCAATGAATAACAACATGCTCATTGGTATCAATTTTAGGCGGGAACAGACAGTCGGTATGGCACATGAATGCAGTAGTGCATGAATGTTTGACTATAAAGTAGTCATTCTGTCATACGGCATTTGTGGTGTGTGTTGCATTGGATGTTTATCTATAGCAATTAACGCGGAAGGGGGCGCCGTTTAATACGTTATAGGATTGGAGTCCCTTCCAATATTACACTAGAGAATAGCTACAACACAGTGTGCCAAAGTGTGAACACAGTGTGCATACACCGTGTTTCACACTATTGACCATATACCTTGATGTGTGAACACACTAAGTCATTTCAAGTTCTGTGTTAAGGCCGGTGTTAGTGTTTATTAAACACTAACACCAGACCAGCGTCAAACACCGAACTTGAAATCACTCAATGTGTATAATATAAACCATGTTAAATTCGAGCGTGTCAACATTGTCGACACACATCACACTGTAAGTACACACTAAGATCACACTATACAGTGTGAGTACACTATTCTACACACTGTACAGGCAGGATATATCACAGTGTGTTTACAGTGTGGTTCACAATCGTGATCAGAGTATGATCACAGTGTGTTTAGTGTGATTACAGTGTGCTTCACAGTGTGTTCACAGTGTGTTTTGACACTGCTAAAACGCTCCAATTCAACAAAGTCCACACGCAGCTGTGTTCACACTGTGATCCACAGTTCAAAACACTGTGTTTTCACACTGCGGTACACTCTGTTCCTTCCGGTACGGAATGGGATCGAACAAAAAGAACAAAAACAAAATGGAGTCAGATCATATAATTTGCGTCGTCCTTGCGGCACAAACATACTGTACATGGCGGTGTGCTAATTCGTGTATACATATTCGGCGGATTGACTATTAAACACTTGACGCCATTTAAAGTCCACCTATTATTTTAATTTCAGACCACCTGTGTCGACGACTCGACGTTATTCGCTGTATATCGGGACTCTACCTAGAAATATATGTGGTTAATTCTCATAATTCTCGCCTATAATTATATAGCTCCTCGAAATGTTTCCAGCCTTTTAATCGACGTTCAGACCCTAAAGAGTGGGTAGGAAGAAAAGGAATAATTGATTCATCTCGGTATAGGTGTACAAATCGATGTGTAATGATATCATTCTAACCTCGCCTCGAGATACAGCTGAAGTATATAAACAAACAAGTATACCGCGATTTATCCAAGGTAATTTTCGATTGCTTCCACTGAATCACCTTTCATGCGTTGTTGTTCATTCATGTACACGTTTGCTTGTTTTCTTTCTTTCTTTTTTGGGTATATGATTGTACTTGCAATTATAATTTCGAAAAGCGTTCAAACGCTCGAAAGCATTGAGTACATGTGTGTACTTTTCCATAATTGTATATATGGTGCATGCCATTGTGTGTTTAAAAAAACAATTAAAAGTAGAAAATTAACTTAAAGGGACTTAGTAACATTGTCCAAATCCTGAAAATCCAATTAGAATTCTAGTGGTTCCCTCAAACCTTGTTGTATTCGTATTAACAATAAAAGCATGGGACAGGTTTCGGTTTTTCAAATTTCCATTTCGTTCAAAAGATATTTACGATTGAAGTGTTCAGATGTTAAATTATCTACGGGATCTTTTAAGCCGTGTACAAAGTAAGTGCAATGAGTAAGTGAATATCATTTTGCATTTTCACTAATTTCTCGGCCAAATAACATCCAATGAACTTGATATTTTCACACATTACTTTCTGGACAAATCAGATCACACCAATACACATTTTATTAACCACGATCCCTTTAATTCAATTCAATTCAATTCAACATAAAGAAAACAATCGTCCATATCATCGTAAGTTCGTGTAAGCAATATTCACGTACATACATGGAAGAATAAGTTTGTTTACTGTATATAAAATTTAAAAAAATTAAGCATTATTCGAACGATAAACATGTTATATTAATCTTGTGAAATTATTACTGTTTCAAGTAGAAAAAAGGTATTGAACAAAAAAAAACATGTATAAGTGTGAAACAAATAACCGTGCACTCTAAAAATCTTAAGAAAAAAAAAAATTATCGAGAAAGGTGAATCAAATAAATGCATTTATTAAGAACAATGCCTCAATGATACCCGTTAAGCCATCTTTGAAAAGATTCGTTTTCATACGTGACAGGGGTAAAACGATTCTGGTGAACATTTCATGCTCAGGTAAAATACAAAAATCCCCGAAGGCATTACAATCTAAGAAGATCTAAAATGTATATCAGGATTTAGAACAAGACGTAAATTCTTCGGAGAACCGTCTTTATAATACGCAATTAGGATATAAAACGATTAAGTCGACCATATAAGGAGAAATGGATATAATAGTAGACATTAGAAATGAAGGTGACTTTGTGAAAGGACATCAACAATACTTAAAGGGATCTAGTAACTTTGTTGGCATGTTCAAAAAAAGACGAAGGGTTGATACACATTAATTTCTGTGATATGATACGTCTACTGAGTGATGTTTTATGTCATATGACCGAGCAATGAACGAAAATGCAAAGTGATATTTGCTAACTCATTGGACCACAAATATCGATATAACGATAGATAATTTAAAAAAACGGAAACTTGTTCCATTCGTAATTCAAAAACAATGAGCTATGTTAATAGAACCGCTAACGTTAATAATACTAATAATAATAGCATTTATAGAGTGCCATGTATCTAGGTGCCCTATTCAGAGGCGCATTATTACCCTTGGTCATCAGGTACAGTTCAAACCCACACATTTATATTTGGGCACCATCTCAACTCCCAGGGGAGCATACTAACTCGTTCTAGGTAAGTTATGTGGATTTGACAACGTTACTAGATCTCTTGAAGCCACAAACCTCCATAAAAGTATAACACAACCACTCAAAACTTACATTCTGAAGAATCATACATTCGAATCACTATATCGATATAGGAGTAAACTTTCAAATAATACATTCAAAGTACCTATGATGCACCCGTGTAAAAAAGAAGATTGACGATAGTGGGACAATGACATATTCGTAATAAAACTACAGGAAAATCTCAGTTATCCATTACAACACTTATGTAGAGTCCCATGTATGCCCATCTGTGTAAGCACTCCTTCGGACGTTTTAGTTGTTTGATTGCTATTAGACTGTGGTCTTCGAATAGTCCAGTGCAGCAGGTTTCCAGTCCAATATTTACAGTGTTTTACAGTGTTATTTACAGTGTACAATACACGTGTCACGTGTATTGTATAAAAGGTGTGTTCATGTATTCGTGCATGGTAAAGGAATGGTTGTTGGTTTATATACCTTCAGGTCACTTAAAAGGGATCAAGTAACCTTGTCAAAATCCACAACATTCTTGACATACGTATACAAAACTCTTGCGGTCCTCACATAATGCAAAGTGACATTCACTAACTCATTGCACTCACTTTGTACACAGATATGACGATCCCTTGGATAATTTGACACCTGAACACTTCAATCGTAAATATCTTTTTAAAGAAAGGAAAATTAAAAAAACCGAAACCTGTCCCATGGTATTTTGTTAATAAGAATACAACACGGTATAAGGGAACCGCTATAATTCCAATTGGATTTTGAGGATTTGGACAATGTTACTAAGTCCCTTTAAGTTTTACACATCACAAAGTGGACCTATCATATCTATCACAGAAATACACATTTTAACAAACCTTCGTCGGTTTTGCACATGTCAACACAGTTACTTGATCCCTTTAATGCGCGACATAATATATAGGATAAAGTGATATAGGTCGAACAATTCCAGGCAGCTGCTTTAAGTTCATCAATCATACTTAACGATATAAACAAAAAGAGTAAGATTTAACGTGTTTCTATAAAGAAGTACATTTGATTTCCCGAAAGTGTTCATTCTATTTGATCAAAGCAAAGTATTTTATAAGAAGCTCCGTTTGAAAAAATGGCCAACCCCCCCAGAAAATTGAAGTGACTACTATCGAAAATGTTATATGATGGTTTCTGCATGGCTGCAAGCTACCCCTACAATGCCAACTGCATCCATAGGCGCATGGTCATGCATGGTGGTAATTGATTATGCCTATTGCATTGTGCGGTGGCATTGAATACACAAGTATTATTACAGGTATTACTCGTTATAATTGTTCAGTGCATGCACAAGCGTGGAGTCTATGGCAAGCCTTTAGCCCAAACAATCGATAAGGCATAAGCTCTATTTTTTGCTCAGTCAGCATTATCATGACGCACTTAATACATAGTTATAGTACATGGTGTCAAGTCCGAAATATGCAAAAGCTCCCGACCCTGCCCCTCAGCCCAGTCGCTTAAATTCGCTCCCTCGGGCTTGGTCGCTCCGCTCCGAGTTATGTGACAAAATCTTGTGACTGTGCCCCATAAGTGATACTTGAGGAAATTTTTTTTTCTAGACACACCCCTACCCTCCCATGTACGAAGCCCCGTTGGGGACATGGATACATTTTTTTAAATCTCGTACGTACGACTTATTATCTCGTACGTACGACATATTATCTCGTACGTACGACTTATTATCTCGTACGTACGACTTATTATCTCGTACGTACGACTTATTATGTCGTACGTACGACTTATTATCTCGTACGTACGACTTAAATGCATGCATAAAGATAAAGATGCATAAAGATATAATAAAACTACAATTTCTTGATTGGCGTAGCGACGGGGGGGGGGGAGGAGGAGGGAGGGGGGCTTGCTAAATAAAGATGAAACAAAACAAAAAACATTTTCAGATGGAGTAGCCATGGGAAAGAGGATCGGGAGATGGGAGGGGGCTAGCTCAATGAGGCTCTTCTAAGTAAGATAAAGATAAACAAACTGTTAGCCGGGGGGGGGGGGGGGGGGGGGGGGGGGGGTGGGGTGGGGGGGGGGGGGGGACTTGTTTTATACACGCTCTTTTTAAACAGAAAACAATACTATAATTTGGGCGTAGCCAAGTGGGAAGAGGATGGGGGGGGGGGGGGGTTGTTAAATGAAATCAAAAGAAAAACAAACTATGATTTGGGATTGGCGTAGCCAAGGCAGGTAAGGGGGGGGGGGGTGGGCTTGCTTGATAACTTGAACGATCATTTTTGATTGACGTAGCCAAGGGAAAGGTGGGGGGCTTGCTAAATAAAGGCTCTATATTAAATAAAGAAAACACTTTGATTTCCGATTGGCGTAGCTAAATAAAGGCTCTATATTAAATTTAGAGAAAACTATGATATCAGATTGGCGTAGCTAAAAGGGAAGAGGATGGGGGGGGGGGGGTTGATTAATAAAATAGAAATAAAAACAAAATTTCTGATTAGCGTAGCAAAGGGGGTGGGGGGGGGGGGCTTGTTTAATAATGCTCTGTATTAAATAAAGAGACAACAAAACTACAATATCAGATTTTAATACCATAAAAAAGAAAAACAAACTACAATTTCTGATTGGTGTAGCCACAAGGGGGGGGGGGGGGGTGGGGCTTGCTAAACATTAGCTACGCCAATGAGGCTCTTCTATATAAGATAAAGACAAAAAACTATTTGGTGTAGCCAGGGGGGGGGGGGGGGGGCTAGCTTTATACACGCTCTTGTTAAACAAACAGAAAACAATACTATAATTTTGGTTCATTCATGCTTAGAGGATCCCCATAAGTAGGACGGAGCCCCCATGCTTCTAAAGGGGTCGCCCAACAGATAGGCGGTGCCCCATGGTTCATTCATGCTTAGTGGGGCCTCCCCAAAAGAGGGACGGAGCCTCCAGGCTTCTGAAGGGGTCATCCATGAGATGGGTAATGACTCCAGGGTTCATTCATGCTTAGACGGGATCCAAATAAGACGGACGGAGCCTCCAAGCGTCTGAGGGGGTCAACCGCAAGATGAACGGTGCCCCCAGGGTTCATCCATGCTTAGAGGGGGCTCCCCATAAGAAGGACGGAGCCCCCAGGCTTCTGAAGGGGTCACCCATGAGTGAGATGGGCGGTGCCCATATACTTCATTCATGCTTGGAAGGGGCTCCCAAAGAGATGGACTGATGGACAGAAAGTGCAAGATTGCCCCTGAGTTAATCAAGCCACCCCCACCCCCCCCCCCAATTCCATCCCTTGGCTGCGCCAACAAAAATTATAGTTTGTTTTTCTTTTTAGTTTATCAAGCAAGCCCCCCCCCCCCCCCCCCTTTGGCTACGGCAGTCTGAAATTATAGTTTGTTTTTCTCTTTATTTATATAGAACCTGTATTAAGCAAGCCCCCCCCCCCTTTCGCTACGCCAGCCACACAACTACGAGGGAGCGTAGCGCCCGAGGGGGGGGGGGGGGGGGGAGGGTGTGGGAGCTTTTGCAAATTTTCACTTTTGAATTTTGGCTTGCAAAAGAGGATCTATCCCTTTAATAGATTATCTCAGTTTGTTGTGTAACTTCGTATGGTCAGGGGTGAGTATTTTTTTCTGTATACCGGGCCACGTAGTTCCAGTGTAGGCTGGCATTGCTCTGCCTCCTTGTGTGACCGTGCACCAAATTGCACCATTTCAAGTATATATATAAATGCAAAATCTTCTCCGTGGGAGGGGGATACCCCCTCCCAAACCCTCCATATTTTGCCCTGCCCCAGCCCTCGGAAGGTTCGTCACTCGGGATCATACATATTGTGGCATATGGTGATGTTGGAACTGTGTATGATGCTAAATATAAAAAAATTATATTTGTGTTGGGGTGCATATGTGTCGATGATTTGTTTTCTTCGCGAAAATATATTTAAAATTTCTGGTCGATCAAATCATGACACGCATTCCTAGATGCAGTCAATGTTAAGCCCGAATTTCCTATATAGGTAAGCACCAGAATGCACAATTTCAAGTCCACAAAGCAAAATCTCTCTAGCGTGGGAGTGGGGACACACCTCCCACACCCTCACCCCGCTCAGTCACTTCGCTCCCTCGGGCTTGGTCGCTTCGATCCTTGCAATGTCTCACTCTCACATCTGGCTCAAGTTGCAGCACTGCGAGTGTGGTCGGCATGAGCCCCTATATACACACATAAAATCCTGAGCCCCCATAGGTTTTGCCCCACCCCCCCTCCCCCCCCCCCCCAAAAAAATAAAAATAAAAAATAAAAAACTGCTTTCGGCCCGCCTGGTCATGACCATCTTAACATCACACCCCCCCCCTCCCCCACACTTAGAGGACTTTCAAGCAATTGTCTTTGTCTCGAAAAATTTGTCTTGGTCCGGTGAACGGCAAATCATCCCCCAGGTGTAGAACTGTCTACGCCACTGATACAATATGTATGTTTGATTCTCGAGTATGCGCCAAATCGCACAATTTAAAGCCCAAAATTTGCAAAAGCTCCTTACAGTAGGAGGGGGACACCCCCTCCCATAGCGTCGATCCTGGGGGGCAGGGGTGCGGTCGCCCCCCCCCCCCAATTAAAATATTGGGGCCGAGCATATCATTTCGCCCCCCCCCCCCTCAATAATTCCGAAAATGAGGAAGAAAAAATCCAGTGATTTAATGCCAAAGAGGGAAAAAACACATTTATCAATAATTAATCTTCAAAATAGCTGTTTTTTTTAAAGTATGAAAATGACTTTAAATCTAGTTTTTTGCCTACTGTTTCTCATATTGCAAGTTTCATTTCGGTTGGGGAACTCACCTTTCGAACTGTGTTGGGCAGTGTAATTTCTCAAACGCACACCTCAAACGAAGGTTTATTAAACCCTCACAGAAAATCAAATAATATGAAATAATATCTTTCAGTAAATTCGGTCCATATGCGCTGAAGGCAAATCAAATTGAATATCATGTGTCCCCCCCCCCCCCCCACATTGAAAGTGGAGAAGACTGTCCCCCACCCTTTGTCATTATGTATGTTTGGTTCCATACTTATATATTTCATATTACGTGAAATTTCTGTCTTAGGTGTGCACCAAATCACACAATTTCACGCCCCAAAATACAAAAGCTCTCCCACACCCTCCCCCACTCGGTCGCTTCGCTTCCAATGTCTCCCCTCCATTTTTGAGAAGTTGTTGCCGCCCTTGCTTAGTTTCATTAGAGCTCAATGCCCTAGACTATATCGATGGATTTTTACTATACATGATCACGTGGATCCATCTCATGCAAGGCTCAATCTTTCCTCGCTATTCCCGTTTAAAATACGTTACGAGTAGGTTCACTATTATTTTTAAACTATTACACTTTTAACACCCATGATTATGACAATAATGACCATACTTCTACAGTGATATTTTAAACACCAATTTCAAAAAAAAAATCCAGGTGGAGGGGGTAAACCCGTTTAAAAATACGTTACGAGTAGGTTCACTATTATATTTCAAACTATTACAATTTTAACACCCATGATTATGACAATAATGACCATACTTCTACAGTGATATTTTAAACACCAATTTCAACAAAAAATCCAGGTGGGAGGGGGTAAACCCCCTCCACACCCTCCCCCATATAAGTGTAGACAAGCACGGATATATACGACGTGGGTGTATTTGAGTCTGGTGTGTGTGTGTACAAGTATAGGTTCGATTGTGTTTGTATACTTTATCATGAGGGAGATGATTTAAGTCCTGATTTCTTTAATTCAGTATTATCAAATTTCCTTCCAGGTATGCACAGATTGCATTATTTCAAGTGAAAATTTGCAAAAGCTCCCCCCCTCCCCCCCCTCCCCCCCCCCCCTCGGGCGCTACGACCCCTCGCAGTTGTGCCCCCCCCCCCAAATCCGTTGACCCTCGCTACGCCATTGGGTTCTATATAAATACAGAGAAAAACAAACTCTAATTTC
>JBAMJV010012811.1:0-68157 GCA_037951105.1 Echinarachnius parma
CACCTCCCCTCGATGGAACTTGTTTTGAACTTACTTTTCAATGAGAGTGAGGTTCTTGGTCTTGAAGCTCCACTCCTTGCGTAGGGTGCCCTCGCAGCCACCAAAGAGGACGTTTTGTTCTATAAGATGTAACATGGACAGACGAACGATCTCGCCGAGGTACATGCCTGCAAACATCTTCTCATAGCTGTATAGAAAAATAATAATAATAATAGATATGATTTATAAATCGCCTTAAATATGATACAATCATCTCGAAGCACTTTATTGACTATTATTATTAAAATGCCAGCCCGCACACATTGTGTGCACCATCTCCACTCTCTGGGGAGCATTCCTTCCAAGCAGCTCATGGGCATTGAGAAGATCATTCACATATAGGCTTCCACCTCCTACCGGGTCCCCACTTCTACACCTGGGTGGAGAGCAGCAATAGTGGATAAATTGTCTTGATTAAGGACAGAATGGCAACCAAGGAAGGGAAAGAGAAGAAGAGGAAGGCAAAAGAAAAGATGAAGAGATGAATAACATCATACATGGGAACGGCCGCATGGCCCAGGATAGCTATAGAGACAGAAGAGAATGAAAATGTCATGAGGAGGGCTTTGTCCAACGTCTGGATGAACTATGGCCTGATAGATAGATAGGACAAACAAAGATGATAAAGATACAAAACGGGTTGATCACTGAATACTGAAAGTTAACCCTCAATATATTTGTAATTGTTTTTGTCAAATAATTTAGAAGGGGCACACACACACCCCCCCCCCCCCTCCCCCTTAGAAACACCACTGAATATGCTCTATTGTGCATAACATAGCAAATTCATATATTGTAACCCTCAGCTAAGCATTTCAAGGGAAGAATTCCTTCCAAGTACACTTTTACTGCACCTGGGTTGGGTGCAGAAAGGTGTCAAGAAGTCACAAAAAACTAGATGGATCTTCGACTGCGCGCAGTTGAAAATGATGCCTCCGCTATCACACAATTTATATATCAAGCCCAAATTAACATGCACTGAATTAATTCTGTAAACTCAATTTTGATGGTAATTCATCAACCAGATCTTGAGATATCACAATTACAAGCTTTTTTTTCATATATAACGCGTCATGTAACCTTGACCGTTGACCGCATGACCCCAAAATGTATGGCTACATTGGCTCCCTAAGATACATTCAGGTACCAGGTTTGATTGAAATCTGACATTCAGTTCAAATTTCTTTTACAATTACAAGCTTATTTTGCATATAAGGAGTCCTGTGACCTTAACCATTGACTTCATGACCCCCAAATTGTATGGCTACATAAGCTCTCTAAAATACATTCACATACCAAGCTTGATTTGAGCTGACATTCATTTCTCGAGATTTTGACATTACAAGCTATTTTTGCATATATATATATATATATATTGAGCCCTGTGACCTTGACCTTCGACCTCACGACCCCCAAATCTATGCAGATCATTGTCAATCCAATATGTACACTTATATCAAGTTTGAAATTGATCCGCCAACCGGTTCTTGAGAAATCGCGAGAATGGAAACGGGATGGACGGACGGACAACCCGAAAACATAATGCCTCCAGCCACTTCGTACTAATTAACTCGCTGACATTGTTAATAAAATTACTTACAACTGCTTTCCATGGTTGAAGGTCCTGCTGTCGATGTCCAGATCAAAGTCTGTCCTGACATCATCCAGGCAGCCGTTGTCTCCGAACGCTCCCCATTCGCAGTCGATGATGACGTGCTCATTAGGGCTCTTCTTGCCTTCGTACAACTCCACTTTGTCTGTGCACTCGAGGTAGGAAGCATTGCAACCGGTGCCTGAGAATTAGAGAGATGGGTGATATCATATCAAGTTAGTAACAATGGGCTTCATGGAGAAGTCAATAAAATCAGATCTGGCATCATCCAAGAAACCGTTGTCTCCGAACGCTCCCCATTCGCAGTCGATGATGACGTGCTCATCTGGGTCCCGTTGCAGAAAGAGATACAATCGATTGTAAGTTACATTTGATTGTAAGCCAGAAACTATGCGCGCTTCAACCAATCAGATTTGCGCGTTTAGAACACATGATCTGACTTACAATTAATTGAAACTTACAATCGATTGTATCTCTTTCTGCAACGGGGCCCTGGACTCTTCTTGCCTTCGTACAACTCCATCTTTTATGTGCACTCGAAGCATCGCATCCTGTGCATGACAATTAGATGAAGAAAAATACTACTGAAAAA
This sequence comes from Echinarachnius parma, assembly GCA_037951105.1. Classification (NCBI taxonomy): domain Eukaryota; kingdom Metazoa; phylum Echinodermata; class Echinoidea; order Clypeasteroida; family Echinarachniidae; genus Echinarachnius; species Echinarachnius parma. The sequence continues at coordinate 2,244 of JBAMJV010012811.1, forward strand.
TCAGAGATGCGAACCTCTACATTCAGCTTTCCAGGAGGATTCATTCAGAAATCGGGGACGTTTGGAAATTTGTGTGGTGTAACATATTAGAAAAACAAATCCAGATAGCCTCTGTGAAAATCAGGGAGGGCATTTCTGAAAACTGCTAATCTACTAAAAGTCAGTTATATAGGTCAGTTATAGAGTCATTTAGGGGCCAGAGCGATTGATCCTAGCAGAATATTAGTTTAAAGGGATCTATTACCTTTTTTGACATGTGCAAAAAGTGATGAATGGTTGATACAATGTATATTGTTGTTATCTGATATGTCCACTGGGTATTGTGTGAAGATTTCTAGTTAAATGGAAAAACCGAAACCTGTCCCGTGCTTTTATTATATCAAATACAATAAGGTATGAGGGAACCGCTAGAACTCCAATTAGATTTTGAGGATTTGGACAAAGTCCCTTTAAGTAGTCAAACCTAACTAGCCCATTAATGAAATTGTAATTGCCCGACAAATTTGTACTTGCACCGGGCAATCAGGAAAAGTGGTAGTGTTGAGCCTGCATAATTTACATACCTAGGATGAGGCCGACGAGGCAGTTGTGGTCTTTGAAGGCTCCAGCCATCTGAGTTGCTACTGTGTCGTTTATTACAGCCACAATGTCCACATGTACATTCTGTAGAAAGGTAAGACGTAAGGATATTATAAGAAACAAATCACAGAACTTTCAATCACATAATATGGTCTTAGAGGAGGCATTTGAAAATGCCACAATCGTACGTTTTAGACAAAGCAATGCATATACAGGGTGGCCCCCAAAAAACGGAACGGGGGACTTCCCAAAATGTAGTAACAAAATGTTTATGTTCACTGGATAGGGTATCTTTTCCAATGAAAAACGATACCAAGAACAGTAATTTTGGTCGTGTTGTTTTTGTTTTAGGGCGCTCTGAGTGACACCATGTCAGGTTCCCATTTTTTTCAATTTTTACCAAGTCAGTGCCTGATAAATTGCACTTACTGCCCGTCATATCATCAAACAACCATGCCTATTCTCTCGGCACACAGCTGAATGCACGCTAACAATGGCGCGCGTATTGCTCGTTGTTCAATGCTACGACGGGCGGTAAAAATTGACAAAAATGGGAGCCTGACATGGTGTCACTCAGAGCGCCCTAAAACAAAAACTACACGACTAAAATTACTGTTCTTGGTATCGTTTTTCATTGGAAAAGATACCCTATCCGACGGACATAATTATGTTGTTACTATATTTTGGGAAGTGCCCCGTTCTGTTTTTTTTGGCCACCCTGTATACTTCACAATGATTTTTTTTTTAATTGGCCAAAAAGTACCATTTTCTTTAGGGTAAGAGATGGGCTTACAGTAGTGATGGGGTCCAAATGGCCCAAAAAGCGGGGTAGGCCAATCAAATATAGTTAATCGTGTGGATGATTACCAACCAAGGGAAACAAGGGAAAAGCTGCCACTGTAGACAGGTGACCTCAATAGACGGGTTATCATTATGTTACATTGTTTTTCTCTGCAAGGGATCACCGTTGGTGGCCACTATAGGCAGGTTGGCTGCTACAAAGAGGTGGCCACTAAGACAGGTTTGACTGTACAATGGTCTCCGCTTTAATGGGGTATCATTCAGAGGGGTAGGATTTGACATTTGACCTTGGAATCATTTCTATGTTTCTTAAAGAAATTTTGACCACTTAAAGGGGAGCCAACACTGGCTTTTGCGTTTATAAGTGCATTATTCTCGTCACTACTAGTTTTATATTTCGTCTTGGGTATCACTAATATGAAATTAATGAATGTTTTTTAAACCACTATCATCTGTTTTGACTGAACACTCGAGCTTGCAAAGTTTTATTTTTAACAACGGTACCGCATGAAACGTCATTTGATTGGCACCAACAAAAGCAAGTTACGTGACCACTGACGCAGCAGCAGATTCAACAACAGCAGTTACATAACCCACTTTGGTTAGTGCATGCTCAGATGACATTTCGTGAAGATGATATATGATAAGTGACAGGAATTATGCAAAAAGAAGAGACAGTAAGCGAAAATTCCAGCGTTTTGTTTCCCTTTGATAAATACACCTTGCAAATGTCTACCCAATGAAGCGGAGAATAACCTTTCACACCAACGATAATTAATTGCCTTACCTTTCTCTTACAAGCTGCTTGGAGCATAGGCACCACATCCTCCCCCTCTACTCCCGCAGCATCATACCCCTTGGTCCACGTCACTAGGGTAGCTGTCAAGTGCCATCACACAATTGAAATAAATGTTAGTGACAAAATAATCAATAATTGAGGGTAGCTGCAAAGTGCTATTGCACAATAATGAGATGGACATTAGTGAATACATATTATAAATAATTTAAGAGTAGTGGCAAATTTCCAAGAGAATTGCAACATGTTACAGTAAGTGACAAAAATATACTTATAAACAATATTTGTATGAAAAATCGCTTATTCACATAATTTGGACAAACAGCACTTTTGAACATTTGAGATGGAAAATAAAATGCCTTCAATAAATGCATCATTATTGTTATTAATTATGATTATTATTATTATTATCATTGTTATTATTGTTATCATTATAAGTATCATTATCATTATCATTATCATTATCATTATTATTATTATTATTATTATTATTATCATCATTATTACGACAGCTATTCAAATGTTCTACAAAGACAATGAATAGCATCAATATTATTAATTTACTCTCCTCGGATATTTACTGTAGCCCAAAATGTTGTGTAAATAAATATGCATCCAGTCAAATTCAGTTCAGTTAAACCCACACCCAAGGAATCTACAGAAATACTAATATCTTAAACATTGCTTATGCTCTACCAATAATCTTGTTGGTATGAATTGTCCACATTTGTCAAAAATGCAAATTTGTACATTTATTCCACTTTCATAAATAAATCAAGATGACAAGATCATTTTCAAAGTTTTCAATTTAGATATTTGACAACATGATGTTATCCCGTATTACAATTACGTGATGAAGCCTGTCATAAATGTCATTGGGGTATCTTTCACGAGCTTACTTGAAGTTTGTTCCCTCTTTACTACTTAAAGGGATCTAGTAACTTTGTTGAATTGTGCAAAAAAGTGATGAATAGTTGATAGAATGTGTATTTTTGTGATCTGATATGTCCAATGTGTGAGTTTCACATTAAATGGGTGTTATATGGCTGAGTAATGAGCAAAAATAAAAAAAAGTGATATTCACTTACTCATTGCAATATCTTTGTACATAATTAACTATCCAGTAGATAGTTATAAATCTGAACATTCAATCATACATACTATCTTTATAACAGAAGAGAAATTTGGAAAACCAAAAGCTGTTTCATGCTTCTATTGGTAATACCAATACAATGAGGTATGTGAGAACCGCTAGAGTTCCAAGCAAGTATTGTGGATTTGGACAATGTTACTAGATCCCTTTAAGGTGTGTTCAATGATTAACCATGCTGCGTAGTTATGTAGTAGACCCACAGTTGTTGATAGTGGGAATATAAAACCAATACTATCCCCCGCCAATCCCCTAATGTCAATATTACGATTACATTTGATTCATGCGATGATAAAAGTCTCATAATACAAGTAGTAAATGTAAAGGTCATTTCACCATAACCTACTTCTCGCCAGTTCATAATATTGGGCACTTTTTATAAAGACCCTTCATAAAGTTTTTCTTTGTTTAAAGCATCCCCTGGCTCACGTATACCATCAAATTCACCTCAATAAATGGTTGCTTTGAATTATGATTGGTGTGAACAGTCTTTCTTTCATTCTTTTTTTGAGGGGGGGGGGGGGGGAACGGGCCACACCACAAGCACAGTTAGTTAAAGTTAAAGTCCTATCTCCAATAGACCGCTTCTGTAATGTATGCAAATAATATGCGTATGACGTAAGACTCCCCGTTGGCAAGCTTAACAATAGTAACTAGGTCCGGCAAGCTAAGTTTGCCGGAGCTTGCCGGACCTAGTTAGTAGTTACTATTGTTAAGCTTGACAACGGGGAGTCTGACGTCATACGCATATTATTTGCATGTATACATTACAAGCGGTCTATTCATTAGCCCTAGGCCACACGTCTACTATAAGTAGTGAAAGCTACAGAAGGGGGCTAGTCCTCTGGTAACTCTGTGTGTTTAACTTTCCCTTCTCGGATTAACTATAAATGCTACGTGCCTGGGTAGAAGGCAGAAGGTACCGGCCCTTTTTAAAGTCTTTGGTATGACCCGGTCAGGGTTCGAACCTGGGGCCTCATGCAGGACACTAACCGTTTAAGCCACCATTCTCGGTACCATGTGCAGTACAAGAGGGAAAAAGAGAGAACTTCAAGGTGAAAGAATACATGTGCATTGTTCCAAAATTAAGCTAAATATTTCCATTTAAATGAGATAACAGTACTGTAGTGTACTTTCATTTCGCTATATATATGGTGTACATTACATCAGCCCATTATCTACATTCTATAATGCAGTGGCATAGCTTGGTCGGACTGATTTGGGGGGGGGGGGGGTACACCTTATGTTTTTCTTTGCTTTTAAACAAATATTCCCCTTATGTTTATTATTGTTTTTTTCTTCAAATAATTGGGGGCACAGACCCCCGTGCCCCCTCCCTAGCTACGCCACTGCTATGATGTTTACACATTCAGCTCCCGCACATACAAAAATACCAGAAATCGACCCTTTTTTATCCTGGTAGCCTAATCAGACAAGTAAATTAAACAACTTTTTCATTATTGGTTGCCCTCAAAACTAAGGAAAAATATTACGAATTTAGTTTTATTTGGTGGCCTAGTCTGGCAAGTAAAATAGACATGAATACAATTCTTGAGGCTCAAAGCTCAATTTAAGTGGCCCAGGGCAAGTGTAGCCTACCAGTCATAATTTCTAGCCCTGCAAACAGTTTATGTGTTTTGTTTTTTCAAAATGTGGGTCGAATGTGACCCCGCCCTGCCCCCCCCCCCCCCCCCCCTTGCTACACCACTGCAAACGGTTTGAACCCCACATCATTGCTAGCTTTTTTTACAATGCCATATGAATGTCATTTATTTATAAGCAACTGGCTGGATGAGAGACTAGATAAGAATATCAGTGTCCCCAGTTTGCGACACTTTCTTTTGTCAACTGATATGGAAGCAAACATTACAAAGAGAATTACGAACATCCCTTTTCTTTCATTTCATTTCATTTATTCATCTTTATTCAACGAGCCCGAGTATTTCCGTGACTGGTACTGGACTAAGTTTAGAGTTAATATTAAGTTCAAATAACAAAGCCTGGGGCTTTTGGGGTCACCAGACTGACTGACCACTCACTAGCCCGTTGATATTAGTGATATGTTCACCCTTATTCAAACACAGGAAGATCACAAGACTCATCCATGCATTATGTCTGATTCTTCTCCAAATGCCACGTTTCACAAACAAGGGAGACAACCGTGCAAATAACTACCCGTGTTTACTTTTCAGATTTGGAATTCTGGATATTGTCAATGTAGTTGTATTTGTTATCAGAAGGTGTGTACAGCAAATAGTAGCAATGCAGTACAGACCTGGTTATACATAAATTTGCCTTTTATGCAATGGGGCCCAGGGATCAAATTTTATGTATGCTTTTTGTCCGTCTTACTTGATTCACGGCCTACGTTGGAGCAAGGAATTAGGGTATCTCAGTCTACCATATAATGTGTGGTTCAAACGAAGAAGTCTTTGCTTGATCAAATACATAATAATGTTTAGAAATTATGTCTAGACACATCTAATGGAGAATGGTTGCAGTGTAAAGTAGCACCTGCTGGAATGCTCCCAAGGGGGTGGAGAGAGTGCAAAATAAGCACTGGATGAGAAAACCACGTGCTGGAAAGGTATTTAAATATTGGTTTACTTTTATTTGTTTTCAAACACCACTCGGGCGTGTAACTGGGGTCTTGATAGGATTGCGGGTGTGTACAAATCATGTCTGCACTTGAAGAGGCTTAAGCCCGGCGCAGACAGAGCCGACTCAACCCGATCCGACTGGTTTTCAGTCAGGCTAGAGTCAGTATCGCTCAGTCGGAGCCGATTCAACCTGTCGAATCAGCCTCGAATGACCTCCGACTGGCTCCCGACTGGTAAAACCGGAGTCCTGAGGCAACACATACTAACTTAATCAGGCTGAAAACCAGTCGGATCGGGTCGGGTCGGCTCTGTCTGCAGAGGGCTTTACTTGGATAAAAAAGACAAACAAAAACGAAAAGAAGAAAAAAAGAAGACAAAACATCAATAGAGAAGTTGTTTTGTCTTTCCCTTACCTGATGCAAGACCCTTGTGGAAGCAGGGGAAGGAGAAGGTGAAGCCGAGAGGGATCTGCATGTCAGCAATCTTGTGGTGTGAGGTAAACTTGCCAAGGTGCTCTGCAATGTAGTCAAACAGCTGCAATGGAGCAAAGAGAAATGATGGAAAAGGTGGATGCTGACTTTCATGATTTAAATAATAGTTTAATATAATCATCATAAAAGTTATAATAATAATGATAATAATAATGAGGTGAATCCGAGAGGGATCTGCATGTCAGCAATTTTGTGGTACGAGGTAAACTTGGCAAGGTGCTCTGCGATGTAGTCAAACAGCTGCAGTAGAGCAAAAGAGAAACAATGGAAAAGGTGGATTCTGACTTTAAGAAATTCAAAATTGTTAAATAGTTATAATAATAATAATGTGTAGCTGAGAGGAATCTGCATGTCAGCAATGTTGTGGTAGGAAGTGAACTTGCCAAGGTGCTCTGCAATGTAGTCAAATAGCTGCAGTAGAGTAAAAGATAAAATATCAAATTTTCATATAATATCTTAAAGCCAGTTAAAGGGATCTAGTAACATTGTCCAAATCCACAAAACTTACTCCCAAACCTTGATGTATTTGACGTATTACCAATAGAAGCATGGAACAGGTTTTTTTTTTATTCTTCATATTTCCCTCTCTTTAAAATTATATTTATGATTGAAGTGTTCAATTTTGAATTATTCACTGGAGAATCATAACTGTGTAGAAAGTCGGTACAATGAGTCTGCAAATATGAAATCCACACAATACTTAGTTGACCTACATGTATCAGATCACAAAATACACATTTTATCAACCATTCATCACTTTTTGCACACATCAACAAAGTTACTGGATCCCTTTAATAATTTCACACAAGATTAGACCATATATGACGTATTTAACACTTGTCCTCAATTTTAATACCAAGTACCGCCAAAGTTCATTCTGAAAGAAAATCCCGTATAAAACTTGAAAATGTGCCATGTTTATTTCTTTATTGAACAGGTTTATAAACATGAAGGAAACTAGAGAGCATTTTATATCTCTACCTTGTATAAAATACATTTAACGTTAAATTGTCTCACATTACTTAATTGACCCATCAGATGAAAATGTGCCATGTTTATTTCTATAAATTGAAAAGTTTTATAAACATGAAGGAAACTAGAGAGCATTTTATTTAATTTATTTTATTTTATTCTACTCTACCTTGTGGGACACAAGTGAAGAAGTCTTTTAGTGATTAAACTTAGATAATAGTACTAATGTTTAGAAATGATTTTAGACACAATATCGTTCAGATTTTAACAACACAGTCACAACAACAGATTACACTTTGATATTTTAACAAAATAAAGAACATCATATGACACTTATAATCTTTTGACATTTATGTCATGTCAAATAGTAAGATGAATGAATTTGCACCCTTGCACTCTGTTATCTGAAATTTACACCATTGCTTATGAAATATGGAGTATGGAGTTCTATACTTATCAACTCAATTGCAATCTAGACAGAATCCGGTAAACTAAACCTACTTGATGGGAATCGAGAGGATAATTTAAAGGAACTGACATGTTGAATTCAGAGGGCGCCTTTTCAGATCTCAGTGGACAGTGCCATGTCTGGTGAACCAGGCGGGTTTCTGCGCGAGTGTGGCCCTCACGTAAACTATCTAAAAATGATAGCTACAGAGCTCATGGTGTGTGAATCATTTGTTCATAACATGGTGCCTTCCAGTGGGCAGTTCGAAAAGTGCCCTCCTGACAAGATGACCAAGTTGTCCGAATCCATAAAACCCTAATTAGAAATCTAGAGGTCCTCTCATACCATGTTGTATCCGTATTAATTACCAATTGCAATAGAAGCATGGAATAGGTTTGGGTTTTTCAAATTTACCTTTCGTTAAAAAGATATTTACAATTGAAGTGTTTTGATTTTTAACTATCCACTGGATAGTCATAACTGCGTAGTCTACAATGTCAGTGCGATGAGTTAGGGAATATCACTTTGCCATTTTGCTCATTACTTGGCCATATAACATCCATTTAATGTGAAATGTTCACACAATACTCGGGGGACATATCAAATGACAAAACTACACATTTTACCAACCATTCATCACCTTCTGCACATGCCAACATAATTATTAGAAGCAGCTCATATACAGTATGATAAATGAATATCTTCATCAATTCCATCAAAGATAATAAGATAGATCATTAGAAGTAGCTCATGAATACATAATTGATAGTCTCATGAATAGCTTTAATAATTCCTCTCTTTGAACATTTCATGTTGATAAAAAGCTATTAAAAATAAATACTAACAATTTATAACAAGACCCTTTTTTGTGTGATGATACAGTTTGTACCAGCATATCTCAAGATAGCGGAAAAACTAAATTTTTTAGGGTCATCTTTCAAGATTACCAGCATTATTTAGCAGTGCTCTGAATTGTATTTCACATTGAACTCTACATGATACATTACAGCTCGGCACTTGCTGTATCTAGATGAACCATATATGAATATTAAAGGGATCTAGTAGTAACTTTGTTGATATGTGCCAAAAATGAAGATCAAGGGTTTTAATACAATTTTCAGTAATCTGATATGTCCACTTAATGATGTGTGAAAATTCCATGGTAAATTAATGTCATATAACCAAGTAAGGAGCGAAAATGCAAAGTGAAATTTGCTTACTCCTTGCACTATCTTTGTAAATGGTTGTTATTATCCAGTGGATTATTAAACATCTGAACACTCGTAAATATATTTCTAACAAAAAGAAAATTGGGAAAACCCAAACCCATTCCATGCCTCTATTGGTAATACAAATACAACAAGGTATGAGAGAACCACTATCAGAGTTCTAAGTAATTTTTTTAAGATTTTGACAATGTTACTAGATCCCTTTGAACTATACTTATTTTATTATGTCTACAAAATAAAAGTAGTATTCAAACTTGAACACTTCAATCATAAATATCTTTCTAACAAAAAGAAAATTCGGAAAAACAAAACTTGTCCCGTGCTTAGTACTTAGTTCTTAGTACGTTTTGTGGATTTTGACAATGTTACTAGATCCCTTTATTATGTCTACAAAATAAAAGTAGTATTTTATGTCTGATACTTGTACAACATCCTTACTTGAGACAGACCGATTCAATTACTGATTGAACATGCAATGTCTTCATCAGCCACACCCCCTATTTCTCCCAAGTATACAATTGCAATTTGTGAAAACAAATTTCTGGGTTCAATGTAAGGTTTTATTGTGAACTGAACTAAAACTGGCTTTCTCTCTACTCTGCGCCAGGAGCAAAGAATTATAATTTCTTCAAGCTATCATAAAACCTTACTCAAGAGCAGGCTCAGCAAATATCCGCTGGTTCATTTGTAATGGGATTTTTGTGGGTAAAGTTACGAGGTCAAAGTTCTACAGATCTGATCTATAAAATTTGTAAATGTTTGCATAAGAAAGTGTGTTCCGAGTTTGAGTGTGTGTGCGTGTGTGTGTGTGTGTGTGTGTTTGTATACAAATGGTTCACCCACGTATGTTTTAACCCATTGCTTACGGGAACTGGGTGGGCTATGTACAAAGTCTATTGGGATTTCAGTATCTCGAAGAGAACGGGTTAAGAATGGTGTTAGTGCATATAACGTTGACCCATTGATTTGTTTACACCATTCACTCTCCATCTATAGACCAGTGTTCAAATATTTCCAGGACAAATCCTGAAGGGGTTAATAACACGAGTTGGGTATGTTACAGAGGGTGGGTCTCCTGGCAACAGATTGCATGGATTCTATAAGATTCCCATGCTTGTATTAAGAGTACATGCATTGCCATCTGTTTCAGTTTACCCAGGGATCGTATATATAGTACAGTAGGGGCTTTTTGATTGTGTGGACTAGGATACCGCTCCCCCTCTCTCTCTGACGATGCGAATTGGGTACAGTCGTGTCCTCCAGTTCACTATCTTTGGCATTTAAATTTTTTTTAGCCGACCGTGTTCTCAGCATATTCACCACAATTCCACACACGTTGATGCAGTGATATGTGAGAACGGAGTACAAGTTGTTTTTGGATGAACGCCAAAACCGCCAAAACCTCAATAAATGCGTTCAACGGTTCTGGCAGAGAATGTGCGAGTGTGGACCATGCGCATGCGCAGTTTGTCAAAATGACATCACCATGCTCCCGTTGTCTATGCGGACGTGACAATCGAAAAGCCCCTGATAACCCAATTGCTGAGGATGGTTTGATTTTGGTAATAATAACATCACACGGACACCTAGTTAGGGTTTCTCATAGTATAACTTTTCTCATAGTATAACATAGCATCGCATTCTCCATTAAAACCAACGTGATACAACACACATTCTCTAACCTTTTGTTATTTGATACTGCATGTTATGTTATAGACCTACACAGTCACTTGCCTGGTAGCAGTGAACAAAATACACGGGGGCTCGGGCGAATTCGCCCCCGAAATGCCAAAAAGAGCCCCGGAAAATGTGCATAAAGTTCAATTCAAATCAAATTTGGGAATGTTATTTTCATGCAGGCAAGACTGAAAAGTATAGCCCCGGAAAAATAATGTAAATTTGTCCCTGCTTGCTAGTAATCCTACATTACATTAGAAATGACTACCTTTCATTTCTTGTTTCCTTACTACTTCAGAATTATTTTGTGCAGAGGAGCTATGGTATTTATTAAAGGTGTCCAAAGATTGTATACTATGAACATGTGCCAAGTCTTGAACTGAATAAGTTTGCATTTGATTGCGCAGAGGAGTTTGTTGTGTGCCAAGAAAAGTTATCTACCAATATAGGGAGAGCTATGGTACTTATTAAGGGTGTCCAAAGATTGGATACTACGAACATGTGCCAAGTCTTGAACTGAATAAAGTTCACATTTTTATGCAAACCCAGTTTTGTTGGCATGGCATCACAGGTAAGTAAATATGCCAGCCAGCCACAAAACTAGCCAGAGATAGATGGACAAAGTCCACCCAAGTTATCTCCGGTCATCGCAGGCACCTCCTTACCTTTTACCAGATATGCTTTAGTACATAATATACATGTATATTGCATGTCTACTACCCTCGTTCAAAATGACCCCACATGGCTCGTTATCTTTTACCAGATCTATGCTTAAATACAACATATAGCATGTCTACTGTCTTCGTTCAAAATGACCCCACATGGCTCGTTATCTTTTACCAGATCTATGCTTAAATACAACATATAGCATGTCTACTACCCTGTTTAAAATGACCCCACAGCCACATGGTCATACCAAGACAGTATCGGTTTCAACTGGATTGTTTTCATAATAAAGACAGGGTAGTCATATGATGCACGGAACTAATAGTTTGGCTGACGTAGGTTAGGTATGTATGTGACCAGTGTGATTTACTGCACCTGGGTTTGAAGTCACCTATGTACAGCAGAGACTTGGGTGAGAGAGGGGGAGGCCGGAGGGTTCACATTAAAGGGACTTTGTCCAAATGCTCAAAATCCAATTGGAATTCTAGCGGTTCCCTCATACCTTGTTTTATTCGTATTTTACAATAAAAGCATGGGACAGGTTTCGGTTTTTCAAATTTCCATTTTGTTCAAAAGATTTTCACGATTAAAGTGTTCGGATATGAAATTATCTACGGGACCTTTTCAGCCGTGTGCAAAGTAAGTGCAATGAGTATAAAGTGAATATCACTTTGCATTTTCGCTCATTTCTCAGCCAAATAACATCCAATTAACTTGAAATTTTCACACATTACTTTCTGGACGTATCAGATCACACCAAAACACATTTTATTAACCACGCATCACTTTTTGCACTTGTCAACAAAGTTACTAGATCCCTTTAAAGTGATCCATTATCTCCATCAAATGTTACCTAAAATTACTTGGAGCTTTCACACTTTCACTATCAGTTACTATGTCAGAAAAGCTCAACCACCACTAGAACAAGAAAGGCAATGATAAGATATTGTATGTAAACATGCAGTGCATGCTATTGTGAGCATGTTCAGTTTGAACTTTTGACTTGTGTTCATCTCCTGTTAGCTGACTAGTCATTGACAGAAGTAGGGCTTTTCAAAATGAATTAAATAATTGTTAAATTGTTTTCAATATACAAATAGTTTGATGTGTACACTAGATTAAAAAGACATCAAGTGAATGATCAGGATAAAATATGACATCATAATTCATTTTTGTCAATATATCTATAGGTAAACATTGTTCTTTTCCTTTTTCTAACCTGGTCTCCAGGGCCGGTCATGACCTCAGTTGGGATGGTGTATCTATCCATGCACACCTTGCTCAAGATTGCAATCCTAGACCTTCACCAACAACTACTACAAAGGATCCAGGGACAATTAATCCCTAGAAAACCTGCAACCCATTGTCTCAAAATGATTGTTCCAGCTCTTGCCTGGTCTCCAGGCCCGGTCATGACCTCAGTTGGGATATTGTATCTATCCATACACATAAATTCTCTTTATCTCATCTTCACCAACTACTAACACAAAGGATCCAGGAACAAATTACTCCCTAGGAACTCTACCACGCGATGTCCCAGAATTATTTGTCCAGCTCTTACCTGATCTCCAGGACCAGTCATGACCTCAGTTGGGATGGTGTATCTATCCATGCAAATCTTGCTCAAGATTGCAATTCTAGATCTTAAACCACAACTGCCACAGAGGATCCAGGAACAATTATTCCCAAGAAAAAACTGACATTGCCCCCACCCCCCATTCTCGTCCCAGAAGGTGTCTTACCTGGTCTCCAGGACCAGTCATGACCTCTGTTGGGATGGTGTATCTATCCATGCACGTCTTGCTCTTGCCGTCGCTGATCTTCACCCATAGCACACGGAAGTTTGAGCCTCCAAGGTCAAGCGCCAGAAAGTCGCCATTCTCTACGGACAACAAAGAAAGAATTGAATTTTTAATTTTAGGGGGCTACTTTTTCAATCTGATAGATATTACATAATACTTCACATACTACCCTATGGTAACTTTGGGTACTACCTGCTGATTTCAGGGGGCTATTTTGAATTCTATGTAGAATTGTATGCATACCTGTGCCATCGGGCAATGATGTAACGTAAGTCGGCAGCATCTTGATCTTAGCCTCGGCGTTGAGGGCAGCCTTCAAACCCTTGTTCATCTCGTCCTCCAATCTCTCCATGATTTCATACTGCTTCTCTTGGGTCACTGTGAACCGGTCCAGGAGGGCGACAACCTCCTATTGAGACAAAAAGAGGTAAACAAGAAATTGGTCAAAAAGGGTTGGGACAAATAAAGACGCGTAATAACCCACAAGGGTTAAATTTTGAAGAACCCTGTTACCCCCACCCCCTCCCCGAGGATTGATACCCCCTCCCCCCTCTCATACCGCTTATTTTTTGGTCACTTTTTGGAACAAGTCTAGAGGGCAACAACCTCCTATTCACCTATTGGCAGAGAAAGAGGTAAAAAATAACTTGGTCAAAAAGGGTTGGGACAAATAAAGATATAGCACCCCCCCCCTCCCCCATACTGCTTCTCTATAGCCACTGTAAACAAGTCTAGGAGAGCAACTCTAATTGGACAGAAAGAGGACAAATTGATCAAGAACTTGGTCAAAAGGGATAGGACAAATACAAAAATACTGACACTGTTACTGTGGACAAGCCTAGTATGAGAGCAACAACATCCTTTGGGGAAAGAAAGAAAGGAAAGAGATATTGATCAAAACCCCTAATAACCTCCAAGAGGCTCGGCAGTTTTCGAATCGCTATGTGATGTCATATTATTAAACTACTTCTCTCTTTTCATATCAGAAAGTTACATTGACATACATTTAGGGAGGTTTCAAACAGCAATCAGGAAGATAGTTATGAAACACATGGACTACAATGGGGAAAATCTTTGCTTATTCAGAAAGATTTCAAGCTTTCTTTGTCAGAATGTACTTGGATCATAGGTGGAAAGAGGGAGCTATATTTAGATCAGAACTTTGTCTTGCAGATAAGGGGAAGAAACAGGACTATAATAGACCCCTGGGAGGGTGCCAACCCCTGCAAACATTTAATAGGGTCAGTGGCGTAGCGACCAGGGGGGGGGGGGGGAGGGGGGGGGGGGGCACATGCCCCCCCCAATAATTTGAAGAACAAAAACAGTAGGAAACATAAGGGGAATTTTTTTGACAAAACAAAGAAATACATTTAGGTGTGTCCCCCCCCCCCCCCCCCCCCCAATCAGTCTGACCACGCTACGCCTACGTCACTGAATAGGGTCCTACTGCTTCTCTTTTGTTACTATGAACGAGTCTTAGATTAGAAGTGCTAACCTCAGAAATGTAATTATACAGTGAAAATAATTCTATTTCTTTTGTTTCTTTTCAAAATAATAGTCAGTTGGTATGTTGAGCTGTATAATCTGCTGTTAAACCAAATCATTTATGTTATTTAATTCAATTCAAATAAATATAAAGGTAAAAGAAAACAGTTTGACATGGCATTACTATTTCCAATCTGTTCCTTGTACTGTATCTTTTAACTGTAACTTACTGTAACTTGTATTTTGACATTAATCTAGAGTTCAGGCAATTCACAAAATAATCTGACATACTACCCAAAAAAAACATCAAGAGTTCAGGCATTTCACAAAATAATCTGACATACTACCAAAAAAAAACATCAAGAGTTCAGGCATTTCACAAAATAATCTGACATACTACCAAAAAAAAACATCTAGAGTTCAGGCATTTCTTTAAATAATGTGACATACAGTAATGCAAAAAACAACAACATTAAGAGTTCAGGCATTTCATGAAATAATGAGACATTTTACTACTAGTACAAAGAAAACCATCTTGAGAGATACTCATTACAGCACACTTGGTCATCTGTCATCAGGTTATCAGGAGACTTGACAGACAAAGACAATATTAAGTGGAAAACGCAACAGATAAAAGAAATCAACATGCTATATGTAAGAGCTGGATCGTACTTGATACTTAATCAAAATAGAACCACTGCTGAGAGATTAAAGTATAAAGCCTTGAAGTTTTGTTTAATTAGGCTTTTCTGTTTTCATGGTTTTGTAAGTGACTTTTTGATGACCTTTTGCCGATTGTATAACTACACAATTCAGTGTATAGTACTACAGTTCTTCCTAACCATTCATAAACCTGCCATTCTATCCTATTTATAAACAAGCTAAAAGATTGTTAATTATTAACTCAGAAAATCAGGCTATTTTCCCACATGCAAATTAAATCTACGTAATAATGGTGTGGAAATATTGTAGAACGTGAGCTCTCCAATGAGTGGGATCCAGGGATCGAAACTATCTATATTCCCAAATATATTTTTCTTCAGTAAGACAATTAAAGTACTGTATATAAATGGGGACCTGGAAGGATGGGAACATGGTTCTTTAGCACTGCGCTCCTAACGGGGTGACTGGCTGGAATACTCTCAAGCCCAAGGGAGTGGAAAAAAATGTGCGTGCAGGAATGATTGCATTGTGTATCCATTGACCAATTATAAGCAATGTAATACTCACATGAATACTATAGTAGCACTATATCAATTATCATTATTATTTAACAATTAACATGCATGGGGAAGTGATCGAGGTTTACAAATTTACAACTTCACGCTAAAATTAAAGATACATTTGATTCTTTACTAAGTATGCTAGCGTATTGCTAACTAAACTAGCTCACTCTTTGAAAAATACTGAAAATTTATGTCAGATTTGGTCCCCGTCATGCCCGTTCGTTCCCGTGAAGTAACCAAATTCAGTCTCGGATACTAAATTTAGATGATTATGAACAATTTAGTATCCAAATTCAGATACTTTTGACTATATGATCGAAAAGCATTCTGGTTTAATGCTTTAATTCAATTCAATCCTAAATATCTTCATAATTAGCAGGGAGACAGTTGAATAATCAAAACTTATTTCATCTTTCTTCAGTCATACGACTTTTACGAGTACAACTACAGTAGTACAAGTGGGAAATAAGTAATTTTGCTTGAATTTAATCAATATCAGATGAATAAATAAATAAAATGTACATTTTTTAGCAGACCTGAAGCGTTCTTATTTCAACCCCTAATTCTGTAAAAATTAAAGGGACTTAGTAACATTGTCCAAATCCTCAAAATAAAATTCGAATTCTAGCGGTTCCCTTAGGCTTAGGCCTTAAGTTATAGTAGTTGTATTCGTATTAACAATAAAATCACGGGACAGGTTTCGGTTTTTCAAATTTCCCTTTCGTTACAAAGATATGTATGATTGAAGTATTCAGCTAAGAAAAACTCCGGGCGAGTTTTTCTTCTGTGTACAAAGTGAGTGCAGTGAGTTACTGAATATCACTTTGCATTAACGCTCATTACTTGGCCATACTACAATGTCCATTTGACTTGAAAATTTTCACACAATACCCTGTGGACATATGAGATAACAACATATACATTGCATCATCCATTCATCACTTTTTTCAAATGTCAACAAAGTTACTAGATCCCTTTAAGCGAGCCACAACGTCCACAAACTATCCCCCTAAAACTTAGTAAAAGTAATGAGAGCCGCCCATATAATAACAGTAACACGGCTAGATAAATACCCGGGCACGCGCGCACACGTGTTTCACGCCTTCGCCATCGGTACATTCACAGCTCGGCAGCACAGCTCAGAGCCTGCGCCTGCAGCTAGCTGCATCCATCCCTGGCCCATCCACTGCGAGTACCTAGCCGGGCCGTCCCGCGCCGTCGAGCCTGGACCGAACGCGGGCCCACTAAAAACAAACTTAAAAGAGCACAATGTTATGGTTCCATTGTTCGTACTTACCGGAGAAAAGCTCGGATTTCCTACACCTGGCATTTTATGTGATATTGTTCGGAAGTTCTTTCCAAAGACGCAAAATTCAGGAATCAGCACAACAGGCACTTTCTTAGCTAGAAACAAGCAGTCCTTCAAGTGTAGTCACGAAATGATCCAGTCGTCGATAGCGAATCGCCGCGATAATATATCGGCGTAATTTTTTTACGGGCGTGTATTTTTACGGCATGTATTTTTACGGCATAGCGCGCGTGCATACGGGAGCGCGCGCGCAGCTAGCATATGCAGACGACTGCGCTTGAATGTTGTTGTTGTTGCTTTGTATATCAAAATATGCATGTAGCTAGTTAGTTCGCTCCGATAGATGCGCTCTGATTACATTCGAGTCCATAAAATAGCATAATATTATTTTTTAAATAAGATTCAGAATAAATAGAGACAAACGCTTTTGATAAGCTATATAAGATAGAGCCCACTGAGAGGTCAGTGATAGAGCCCAGCTTGATAGGGCAGTTGCAGGGTTGCCAACTTTGAGCTAGAGTGAGACTTTGCGAGGGAGCGAAGCGACTGAGGGGGGTGAGGGGCTCAGGGTGAAATTCCCATTGACTAGACTATACAGGGTGGCCCAAAAAAACCGGAACGGGGCACTTCCAAAAATAAAGTAACAACATTAATATTTCCATCGGATAGGGTGTCTTTTCCAATGAAAAACGATACCAAGAACAGTAATTTTGGTTGAGTAGTTTTTGTTTTAGGGCGCTGTGAGTGACACCATGTCAGGTTCCCATTTTTGTCAATTTTTACCAAGTCAGTGCCCGATAATTCGCACTCACGGCCCGTTATAGCGAAGCAGTACGCGCGCCATTGTTATTGTGCATTCAGCTATGTGCCGAGCGGTGCCGAGAGAATGGGCATAGAGTATGACGGGCAGTAAGTCTCATTTATCAGACACTGACTTGGTAAAAATTGACAAAAAGGGGAACATGACATGGTCTCACTCAAAGCGCCCTAAAACAAAAACTACACGACCAAAATGACTGCTCTTGGTATCGTAGTTCATTGGAAAAGACACCCTATCCAATGGACATGTTCATTTTGTTACTATATTTTGGGAAGTGCCCCGTTTCGTTTTTTCTGGGCCACCCTGTATTACCAATTGAAATCAATTGGTACCAATTGAAAATTACCCATTGAAAATTACCAATTGAAATCAATTGAAATCAATTGGTAATCGAAGTATATGGAAAATGAAACAATGGGTACCAATTGAATTCAATGGGTACCCATTGAAACCAATGCCAATGGGTACCAATTGAATTCAGTTTCAATGGGTACCAATTAGAATTTCAATGGGTAAAATTGGTTTCAATGGGTACCCATTGAATTCAATGGGTACCAATTAGAATTTCAACTGGAATTTCATCCTGGGGGTGGAAGGGGGTGTCCCCCTCCCAGGCTCATGGTAGGGGGCTTTTGAATTTTTAAAACTTAATATTGTAAATTTCGGATTTGACATTTTCTCTATCTGGGTAAGTATGGCATGATCCGAACGACCAGGAAATCATTGTTTTTTTTCTGAAGAAAACACAAATTATGAAATATGCAACCCCCACCCCCCCCCCCCCAATTTTAAATTTGGTTTGTTTTGCAAAGTATCATACATTCAAACATTACACAGAATGCCACATTATTTATGAACCAACAATATACAATTCTTTAGTGCAGCAAAGACCGATTCCCCAGGGAGCGAAGCGACCGAGAGGGTGGAGGGTGTGGGGGGGGGGGGGGGGAGGGGGGAGGGGGGGGGGGGGGGTGCGTGTCCCCCTACCACGGTATGGGAATTTTTGCATCTTTTAAAAAAAATTTGTTACTTGAGATTGTGAAATTTGGTGCATACCTAGGAAGGAATTTTGACTTGATATGAAGAAGAATATCATGATTTGACCGAACTGGAAACATGACACAAATCTGCCCCTAATAAGTCATATTTTAAGATCAAAAGTGACGATTGGGATAAGGAACTCAAGAATGGACTAGATTGAGAGGAAATATATGACCAGGGCCCCGTTGCAGAAAGAGATACAATCGATTGTAAGTTGCAATTAATCGTAAGTCAGATCACGTGTTCTAGATGCGCAAATCTGATTGGTTGAAACGCGTACATTTTCTGACTTACGATCAATCGTAACTTACACTCGATTGTATCACTTTCTGCAACGGGGCCCAGAGGTGACAGGAAGTATGCACCTATCAGTAACAGTAGGCAAAAATGCCATAATAATAATACAAACATTTATATAGCGCAGCTACTATGAATATATACTCTACTGCGCTTAAATAATTATTTAGTTATTATTACCCATGGTCATCAGGTACATTTCAAACCCACACAATGATATTGCATACTTTCTCAACTCCCCGGGGAGCATACTAGCCGAGCTGCCACTGATGATGGCGCTAAGGCTAATTAACACCTGACCATGGTACCCATTTATACACCTGGGTAGAGAGCAGCAATTGTGGATTAATTGTCTTGCTGAAGGACAAACGCAGTGGGGCTACAAAGGGTACGAACTCGGGATCTCACGATCCACAATCTCACGTCCACACATCAGTTGGCTCCCCTTTAGTTTAAAGTGATCCATTAAATTTGTAAAATTCAACCAAAATCACTTGGAGCTTTCACACCTCTATTGTACCTTGTTGTTTGGCTTACGGTAATAACAGAAGAATGAAATGGGTTCTGATTTTTCAAATGTCTCCCTAATTACGGAGATATATAAGATTTTGAACGCATTTATAGACGCTTTTGACTGTAGTCAGGAATATTCAAATTTGGATACTTAATCATCCATAGTATCATTGTTTTTTCTATGAAAGCCTCAGATATCATTCTCAAGAATCTTGCAATGAAATTGATATATATATGATTGATGTCTAAAATTTTACTTTTGGGAAAAAATATAAAGTTAATGGATCAATTTTTAACAAAAATTATGCACTCCAAGGCCGTACTATGCGTGGCTCGTTTGGCTCTCTATGGGAAATTGTACACACTTACTATTCAATATAACACTGTTATAACGAAACGTTGCCTAAACACTGGGCAATGGTAAACAACCAATAGGAATGCTCCGTTTCACTACATTATGACGACGCACCTCTTGACCCCTGGGAAAGGTGCGTTATGTGCTCCCATATTGATGACACACAGTACCGTCATGGAAGCAAAAGGTCAGTCACAACACTGACCCATGTGTGCGTCATAGTCAGTCCTTTTACCATGGGTGCATCACAAGGTTCGTCAATAGAACCAATAGGGTGACGCACATCAGTACAATGACGCACCTTTTCCGGGGGTCAAGAGGTACGTCATACAAATGACACCTGCATTACACAACAATACAATATAATAATCAGGCATATTTCTGCAAAAAGGCAACCACTTTTTCATATTTTATTCATATTTTCTTCTCAAATATTTGTACAAATATTTCTTACAAATGAAAAATAACAAACTTCTTACTTGTTTTTGTTCCTGATTTTTTCTGCAGTGATTATTTCTAATCAATCAAGCAGGGTTTTTTCTTTTTCTCACAAACATGATACATGTTGTCTACAACTATGGCTTTGTAAACCGGAAAACAATCACATTGATTTAGTGTCTCTTTTAGGGACTTTACAGAGTCCTAAACTAATCACATATAATCTTGTCATCTCTTAGATTCTAAGATCTTTCTTTTAACTTCTAATTTCTATACCAAAATATCTTCCCAGCTTCCTGTTAAGTTAATATTGTATCAATATGAAACGTAGATTGTCAATTCTAGCAAATTTCTATTCATTTAAATTATGTCAATAATTGGTTCAATAATCAATCAAATATACATCTTGCTTAGTATTGGTTTCGTATTTAATGTTAAGCACCAGGGTTTGCTATATAGTAAGAAAGTTTAATTTGGACTCTCCATCTTCAAAGAAAACATTTAAAACTATCGTGAGGAAAGTTTGATTTTAGGCATTCATGAAACAAAGTGAAACCTCTATATAAAGAGCTCTGTTTTAACAAGGTACCTGATATAGCGAGTTTTTTCTTCGTAGGTCCAGGTTCTACGTATTTTATTGTTTTTTTAAGCCCTGATACAACAAGATATCTGATATAACAAGGTAAAGTCACCGGACCCAAGGTGCTCATTATAATGAGGTTTCACTGTACATCAATTACTGTTTGTCGCATGGAAACAATTCCCATTTAATTTCTAGATTACATATTAAAGCGGTCTTAGTGTACATTTACTGAACATTTCAAATTGCATGGGGCACTTTTTGAGTTCACAGGAAAATAAGCCATACACAGGAAAAAAAACAACAACACTATTAACACAGAACTATAGCAGCATAATTGAGGCAACGCACATATCGACATATAGAAAGTACAAAGTATATGCACTGACTGGTAATCACTCTGTATCAAAAGGTTATTAATGAATGAAGGAACAACACTTAATAAAATGACTCCATTTTAAATAAAATGACTCCATCACAGCAGTCTGCATATAGAGATCCATTGTATATTTTGGATCCAATCACCATAGGGACCCTTCATTAATACTGTGAACCAATTCACCCCAAATACACTATTACCAAAAGTTGTGGTCAGAGAAAAATTGTGGACGGCTTGAACAAAACTCTTCTTCACAAGGGGATTGCTAGGGGATAGAAGTGTTTTGCAAATGTACGAACCAACTCAAACTTCGGAAATAATATCGCTAGTGATATTCGTTTGTCTCGCAATGTATGGTCAACAAGGAATCTAAAAGATCACGACGTTTCGTGCGCCGCTGCAACACTTTGTCAAGTGATATAATGTAATGTAAGCAATCGTGTTTTATACTCTACGGACGGCTCCAAAACGCACTATCTCGCATGAGCGAGTGCGTTCCTAATTGGTCAATAACGGGCAAGGCCTATTGGCCGATGCATACGGGTGCTCAACCAATCAGCGCTGGCTCGGCTCGCTTGCTAGGTGGGAACAAAGGCGAGCTCAACCAATCAACGGGCCTTAACAAGGAAAATAAAAACTTAGAACTGGTTTGGTTATTTGCCCACAGACTTGCATCATTCAGAAACAAAAATATAAAGTTTGTATAAATTAACATTCTTTTGACCCCGGCCTTTTCCTGTTGAAGCTCATGTAAGAACGGGGGAGCTTGCTAATATGCACAGCGCTCATCGCGTTGGCCTAGCTCATCCTGAACATGAGTGGTCACAGAGCGAACCAAAATAAACAGAGGTACTTCTAATGCCGTCTGTATTTTATTTTGAGATTGAAAAAGAGCAAAGAAAATGGGATTCCAACGGGATTCTTGTACAGTTTTGAACGTAGAGGGAATTTCCAAGGGCTGCTTTGGCACCAAATTCATTTGCATAACATAATAATGGCTCTTATGGGCATTTCAGACAATGAGAGCCAAAATACTTCATCTTGATATCAGACACATTGGGTGGAATTCACAAAGGAGGTTTGGGTGGAATTCACAAAGGAGGTTTGTGTGAACCATAATTTGAACCATGGTCTACATATATGGAGTGCTGCTCGTAGACAAGCAAAACAATTGATAATTTCCATGTTTTATGACTGTTAGTTCTTGCTAACTAGCAAAGTTCACCATCTGAGAAGACAGACATTTATTTGGTGCCTTTAGTAAATGTGTAGCATCAACACTGTAAACAAGTAAGAAGTTTACATTCTTTCTCCATCAGTTTACAAATGGCACTCCATAGATGTAGACCATGGTTTACACAAACACTATTGAGTACTCACACAGACTGAGGGTTTTGCAGCTATATGTACATACATTAGCATAGAGGAGACAGAGGGGATATCCGACACAAATGTTACAAATTATGAAAGTTTTGATAAAATTGGATACATCGTCAGAAGGGTTAACAAAACATGGGGTCACAAACTAAAACAAGTAAAGCAGCATTGGGATACTAGAATGGCTTTTCAGTCAGAAGTGTTCAATAATTGGAATGCTCTACCTGACAAAAAGCTGTCAATGCTTCAAACATCAACCAACCAATTCAAGTTTGTTTTTAGAAAGCGATTGGGGAGATCACCTGAAGTCCGGACCATATACGAGATTGGATGGGGTGGAACTACAAAGAGGGACAAATAAGCTTAGCGTTGTTCAGTCTCTAAAAAGCAAGTTTTAACAAATGAGGATGAAATCACACATTCACACTTCTGTAGTCTATAGAGTACTGCTGTGCTTCAGACAACTCTCATGGCCCAGTCCCACGGTACCGTTTCTCCTTCCGTTTCCTATCCGACCAAAATGTGGCGAAATGTGGTAAGTATCTAGCAAATGTTGAAGTTCCATGACGTTTTGTTACACACGTTTTTTTTTTACATGACGTTTTTTGGACATTTTGTTAAATGTAGCTGAATTAAAAGTATCCTACTAGTCCATTCCGAACATGGTCCGCATCATTTTGTTTCCTGCTAGTACCATACTTGCCAACATTTGAATTTTGGAAAGAGGGACAAAATTGGCCGGGGGTTCAAAGTCGCAGCATAATTGCACAAGTGTGCGGGAAGTGCAGGCCTTGACGTTTTTGAGTATTAAATGCATTATCGACCCATTTTTCATAATTCTTCCAAAATTACTAGGTAAGATTTGGTCAGATTACGTTTAAATGTTGTCTCTATACATTTAATAAAGTAAAGTAAAGTAAAAAAAAAAAAAAATTAATAATATATATTTTTTTAACTTAAAAATTGGGACGTCCCGATTTTACACTTCTAAAAAATTCAAAAAACGGGACAATTCCGATAAAAACGGGACAGTTGGCAAGTATGTAGTACCTTCCGGATGTCAAACAGGTAGGAAACGGAAGGAGATACGCTATAGTGGGACTAGGTCATTATCTTGTGATATTGAAATTACCGTTAGTTGCACCTTATATTCCTAGTCCTGGCACTAGCTTCACACCAGACTCTATTGTGTACAGATCTATGAGTCAACACTGCATAGTTCTATTCCCTATATTGACAGAAATGTTCTTGCTAACATTGAAGAGAAAAAAAAGAAAGTTATATGTTGCATGACAAATACACACAAATGAAATCAAATCAAAGAGTTACATATCACTCTGTAGAGTCTAGAAATATTGTATGAACTTGCTATTCAATAGAATAGTGTCCATATTCATTTAACACACCCCGAGCTTAGTATTGTGCAGAGTCTATATCTGTAGTTGGAGCTAAGTATGTGACAAGTGATCTTTTCAGTTACAAACTACAGTCAAACCTGTGTATAGTGACCACCCAAGGGAAACACGAAAAGCAGCCACTGTAGACAGGTTCCATACCATCAAACCTGTGTATAGTGACCACCTAAGGAAAACAAGAAAAGCGGCCACTGTAGACAGGTGACCTCTATAGACAGGTTCCATAACATTGTTTTCCCCTGCAGGGGATCATGTTTTGTGGCCACTATATGCAGGTTGGCTGCTATAGACGGGTGGTCACTAAGACAGGTTTGACTGTACTAGGGTCAACTTGGCAGTAACAAAGGCCTACCCAGGTAACCCTAGTGTTGGTAACTCAATAGACCTAGGGGGTGTTTCACAAAGATCCTAAGTTGAACTTTTTGGACTTAAAAAGTATGGAAAGCAGTTAGTTTCTTTGAAAAATAGTTTTAAAAGTCCTTTATCAAAGGCATAAAAAGTTGATTAAAATCATTAATATTTTCTATTATCAAGTTGATTTCATGTTCTTGATGCAACATTTATGACAAGTCTACAAATTCTTGCTTTGGTGCTTTTGAATATTTTGTATTCCAAAGCTACAAATGGCTTTCCATAATAGTTAAGTCCAACTTAGAGTTAAGTTTAACTTAGAATCTTTGTGAAACACCCCCAGGCCTGCAATAGACTACCAGTTGCTTACTCATCTCTATCTACCAAATTATACTTAGCATGAAACTATTAAAGCTAGCGGTGTTTACTGAATATGGGTCCAGTTTACTAACACATTATTTTATACACATGTCTTGTCTGATGACAAGCTATTAACCTGTCCCAAATAAATACAATTCAATGCTTGGTATGCACCTTGTATACATATAGTTGCTGCCAAGTCAGACAAACCTTGAGCACACATCTTAGAGCCCATTTTCATGGAAAAATCTCTTATTTTAGTTGATTATATTGGATGATTGTTAATTTTTAAACCAATACTGTAGTATGTTTAGATGCCAACTAGGGTGATCAATGAACGTAATTTACACCATGGACCATGGAAACACTGGAATTTTTGCTTGCTGTTACTGATAAGTGCAGAATTCATGTCACTATTAGTAGCGTATTTCCTCTTGGGTATCACTAATAATGGAAATAATCAATGTTTTTGAAACCACTATCAACTGTTCTGACTGCGCATTGGCAGCCTCCAGTGCTCAGTCAAAACAGTTGATAGTTGTTGAAAAAACATTGATTATTTCCACTATTAGAGATACCAAAGAGGAAATATACGACTAGAAGTGAAAGGAATTCTGAAGTTACAGCAAGCGAAAATTCCAGTGCTTCTTTCCCCTTTAATTAAAGATTACCAAGCGTGTGTCAAAACCATGGACTACAATTTAATAATTGTATGAGAGTTCTGGGCCAATGAATTACTGAAATAAAATTTATTCAGACCATAAACATTAGAACTATAAAATCCAAGCAGATCTTCTCTTCCAATGATATCTTTGACAAATTTAGAAGATATGGTATGTACCTCAACGCCATTCACTTATCACAGAGCTACGTACAGCATTTGCCTGACTGTACTAGTCTACGTACTTCCAATCAATTGTTTAATTTGGGTCATTACTTAGGAGACACAAGATAAGTCACCGATCACATTGGGAAAGCGAAGATTGCAGAATAGTACTATGTAAATTTTAAGTATAACCTCTTTATTTGGGCAGGTAGAATTTAATTTTGGCAAGTGTATTGCTGTTTTAAAGATTATTTGCCTAAATGAGATGGTGCTAGACACTCTGCACCCTAAATATACTGCCTCTGACCACTTCATGTTAAGAAACAAAATATACTCTAAAAAATATGATTGATTTTTTTTGGCCACATTAACCACTATTTGTATTCGACTTATGTTGCATGAAGCTATTTCCTATCCTGATTTAATATTTTACTATGAAATAAATTCACTAATTTAAAAATCTGGGTTTATATGGATACGTTCGAAATCTAACTGAATCCAGTGTATTGATATGCTAGGCGTTTCACTAATTGAAAAACAACGTAGTATACAATTCTATGTCATAATAATAAACTCTACTCCCAAAATATTTCTCCGTCTATGTATGTTTATATGCTACCATGAAGTACTAGTAGTCCATATCCAAATGACTGCCTTCTAGATGGAGATACATCCACAAGATGCAGTCTCTCTTTCTCCGGACAAACCGATGCCTTCAGGTGCCACAAATCACAATGGTTCTGAAGTACTTTATTATGCATGAGTTTCTATCGTGCTCATCTACAGGCAAATGAAGCCCACCACTGAATGTGCTTTCCATCCGACAAACTCCTAGAATAAACCATTGGGGTGTGTGTACCTGCATTGGCTGCCATGCGTACTGCTACGTGACACTTTTAACTTCCCCGGTTTATAAAGAATTTAGCATTCTTCAAAGTGACCAAAAAGGCAGTATCTTCATCGATGAAACGGACACACAATGAACCATGAGTAATCCCATAGTCCCAGGTGTGTGATTCTGAGTCGGTTCATCAATGTCTCTCATATTTATGTTCAATTGTTCACAACACTTTCAACTACTCTGGTCACAGAACTACACATTAATCAAAGTGACGGAAAAGCAGTGTGAAATTAACCTTGCGTAGTCCCACAGTCCCATATGTGTGATTCTATGTTGGCTCGTCAAGCCACTGCGCTGGCTGTATTCAATCTACTAGTCAGGCGATTACACATAAATCAAAGTGACTATTAAACAAGCAGTGTCTTCGCAGATGAAATGAACCTTGAATAATCCTAGTCTCATATGTGCGATCGTAGGTTGGCTAAGCGAGCTTCTGCGATGGCTATGATGATTAATTGTACAAATTACTCTTATTAGTCAAGGGATTTCACATTAATCAAAGTGACTGAAAAGCAGTGTCTTTGCCGATAAAATGGACACTAATTAATCCCACAGTCCCAGATGTCCGATTGTATCAGATTGGCTCATCAAGCCTCTGAGATGGCTGCGATGTTTAATTGTATGAACATTTTTCACTCTACCAGTCAAGCGATTAATACACATAAATCAAAGTGGCTGAAAAGCAGCGTCTTCACAGATAAAATGAAACTTGAATAATCCCAGTCCCATACGTGCGATTCTATGTTGGGACATCAAGCCGCATCAATGTTTATTGTACAAACACTTTTCACTCTAGTAGTCAAGCAATTACACATTAATCAGCGTCTCGAGACGCAGTGTCATCACAGATGAAGAAGATGAAGAACTAATCCTGAATTTCCCCCTCAGCCCCAGGTATTTGATCCGGTGTTGTGTCACATCATGTCTCTGAATCCGCAACGATGTTGAAACGGTAGTGTTTATAACATCAGAACACATCTAGTCCCACACGCAGACTGGAAAATCAAGTGAGTTCACACAACTTGAAACGGAAACACACGCACCCTGAATACTCTCACAATTCAGTCCCATGTGTGTGATTCTGTGTTAGCTCATCATGTCCACTGTAACTGTTGAGTTGCTTCCCGTGCTGGTGTCTCCGTTGTTCCCGCCCGCCGTGTGCGACGTTCGCAGAGAATCGTTCACGTCTCTCCTGAATACCGACAGGTTCTGGGTAAATCTACAAGAAAAGAATCAAATAGTTGAAGATAGAATTGAGTACTGGTAATACAATTTGTTTTTGTCCAGAAAACTGCTTTATAGTTGAACATAGATTGTAGTCGTTCATGCGGACTAAAAAACAACTTCAAAGACAACAAAATCATGTAAGATTATGCATTGTAATTTCGGGCCCTATTGCCAGTTTTATGTGAAGATTGCAGATAATATAATTTCATTATTTGAAACCAATATCATTGGATTTAAAGGGGTAGTACAGTTTTGTTAAGGCTGAACTTTAGTAACATTATAAACTAATAGTTATTACTCCACCATGCTCGAAAGGTATACAAAATTACAAACAACTAAGTAAAAAGCCTGTTATCATTCAAAAAGAGCCATTAAAACATAAGAGGGCGCTTTCTAAAAAGGCATTGGTTTCAACCATTTTTCATACAAAATTATGCATGTGATGTTCTATTGAAATAATGATTAAGTAGATAGATCATCAACAACTATTTAAAAAACGCTTTTGAAAATTTTTGAAAAAGTGTAGGCCTAAGCATTTTTAAAATTTTTACAAAAAAATCATCTAATTATTTGGGCCCCAAATAATTATAAGATCAAATATATTTATTGATATTTCAGCCGTTTCTGGACCGATTTTGACCAAATAAAGTTTATTCTGCCATTAAAATTGCATGTTCTCTCAAATTCGACACTCAGTTTTTCATTACCTCACAAAAAAATTGTGATGTGCAGCGCCCTCTCTACCAAAACTAAACTACCCCTTTAACTTGAAATTTTCACACATTACTTTCTGGACATATCAGATCACACCACGCATCACTTTTTGCACTTGTCAACAAAGTTAATAGATCCTACTTATCTCAGGGCGACTAAAAATAAAAGCAAGCCCGAAGGAGTGCCGAAAGTAAATCTGCCGAATTAAAATTGCCATCATATAAGAGTATACCTTTATAGGTGAATTTAGATCAAAATGTAAAAACCGATTTTGACCAAATAAAGTTTATTCTGCCATTAAAATTGCATGTTCTCTCAAATTCGACACTCAGTTTTTCATTATCTCACAAAAAATTGTGATGTGCAGCGCCCTCTCTACCAAAACTAAACTACCCCTTTAATGCTAACATTGATTAATAAATAAACAAACTAAAAATCCCTATTCATACAGATAAGGAATATAGACCTCATGCACAGCTGCCAACAGCAGAACATTTGTTTTAAGTAGTAAAATCTTGCTGTTAACTCGAAGCCACACACAGATATGTATACTAGGGGGTGGGGGCAGTATTCATGCTCAATTGCGATAATCTAACCACCCATCAATGAAGTTTCTTACCCAGGGCTTAGACACAAGCACTTGCCCCAATGGGCAATTAAAATGGCTAAAATGGTCAAGTTTGGTTGCCTGATCAGGCAACTAGCATCAAAAATGTTATTCCTTCATGTAAATAAAATTTGTTTCACATTGTTGTTGTTTTTTTCGGGCAAGTACATTTTCTGTTTGGGCTAGTAAAATTTGAAAAATTATGATTTTACTTGCCCAAATGGGCAAATTTGAAAAAATAAGCGTCAGTGGAGGTTTGTCTTACCTATCCCTGTTCTTAGTTCTGAGGTTCCTCTCGATGCTGTCCATGAGGTTCTTGAAGCACATGTGCATGTCTTGCTGCTTCTCAGGGGGCTGGGCACTGATCACACCCTGCTGGAACTCCTGGAAGTACTGTAAAACAAAATCAAAGACATAAATCACTATGAAATTCCACCAAGTGGACATCAGGCAAGGTGAAGTGTTTGTCCCTCTAAAGCCTGGCGCCGACAGAGCCGACTCGACCCGATCCGCCTGGTTTTCAGCCTGATTAACTCGGTTTGCATTGGATCGGCTCCGACTGAGCGAAACTGACTATAGCCTGACTGAAAACCAGTCGGATCGGGTCGAGTCTGCTCTGTCTGTGCCGGGCTTACGGGACATCCTGGGTTCAATCCCAACGAGATTGGGCCTTGCCCCTAGCTATGTTATCGATCATTGTCCCTCACCCTATTCAGCAACAACAATGAGCTGGAAAGCAAGATCTCACAAACTGATCATTAAAAATGACTTTACAAATATAAAGATAACTGACAAAATATTTCAGTTGCTATACTCACATCTTCATTGAGTAGGATGAGACCTAGCAAGGGCCTGGACATGGACCACTGGTTCCTGCACTCCTCAAACATGATGATGTTCAGCACGGTGGTCAGCATCTGCAGGGAGGAAGGAAGGCAGTTATATATAGTTCTCATTAAAGGTACACTCGAGTATTGGTACTTCCCGAAATGCCCCTTGACACTAAATTGGTTGGTTTTAATTCCATTTGAAAGTTCATTGAATAAAACATGTGAAATGAGAATCATTCCCTTTCGAATGCTCTCATAATTGTAAAATTTGATTTCAAAATATTTTATTTAAATATTTAGTTTGACCAGGCGATATCTTGACTTATTAAAAAAATACATAAAATGCTTATACACTTCTTTCAAAAAATTTCAGAAGAGGTTTTTAAATGGTTGTTGATGATATCTCTATTTAATAATTATTTTAACAACACATCACATGCACAACTTTGTATGAAAAATGGCTGAAACCAATGAGTTTTTCGAGAGCGCCCTCTTGAGTTGTAACGGCTCTTTTTGAATGATAACCGGGTTTTTACTTAGTCGTTTGTAATTGTGTATACCTTTCGAGCATGGTGGAATTATAACTATTAGTTTGTACTGTAATGGTGCAGGTTTTGGTTACTAACATTCAATTTGACCAAAACTCAACTATCCCTTTACCCTTCAAGTATCATGATCGACTCGAGTCACAATAATCATGTAAAACAATAGATTCATTGCAGGATTTTAAAGAGTAAATTGAAATTGCTCTTGTTTAGAGGTGCTTATTGATATCATGTTAGTTGTATGCATTGTTATTTTTGTTTGTTTTTAATACAAACATTTTCTCTAACTTTTCTTTTTTTCATTATGCGCTGCAGAATAGGTTTAAATGCTTGATATTATTGTTATTACATTATTAAGATCTGTTGATTTGTTGCTAAATGTACACATTATACATGTTTTGTGTACATGACCTGTCGTAATAGGTCCCTGGGAACCTTTTGGAATTTATGGAATTTATGCTGCATTTATGAAAGTAGTTTAAAGTATCCTTTCGTTTTCTTTTGTTACATACTAAAATTAGACATGTATTGTTATATATAATTTTATGTATTATATTGATTATTTTATAATGATATATTCAGGTGTATATACATTCATGCAAATGTTCTGATACGGTATTGTGTGTGTGTGTGTGTGTGTGTATGCGCGTGATCTGTATTAGTTATACTTTCTATGTTTTATTTTATATGTATGTTTAAGGGCCATTTTTTTACAAGCTATGCTTTCTTAAAGGGTCCGAACCATAAAACAGTGTATTCATGTCTTAATTTTGTGATTTGTTGTATTTTTGTTATGGTTGAATAAATGAAATGAATGAAATAAACATCACAGTGTTTGTTGAAGTACTCAGTGTACCTGCCAATTTTAGGCCAGCTTGTGGAACATGTGAACATGTGGGTCCAGGGGGGTGTTGCATGAAGAGTTGCGATCAATAGCAAAGTTGTGATTAAACACAAGTTAGAAATTTATGCGCATTAAAGCCAGTCATATTTGCGCATTTAGGCACATTTTCTGAGCTGCGATTAATCACAACTCCCCCTTGGTCAGGCAATTAAGTTGCATTAGGTCCTTACATCTCTTACATCTGTCGTAATAAGTCCCTTGTAACATCTAGGAGGTTGTTGAAGTTCTTGGACTCGCCGCTAGCCTTGGGCCAGCTTGTGGACCCACTGGTCTTGCCACTCTTAGTCTACTGCCAATGCTAGGCCAGCTTGTTGAATTTGCACTGTTTTTTTTTAAAGCCCTTACCTGTCGTAATAGGTCCCTTGGAACATCTAGTAGGTTGTTGAAGTTCTTGGACTCGCCGCTAGCCTTGGGCCAGCTCGTGGACCCACTGGTCTTGCCACTCTTGGTCAGCTGCTTGAAGAGGAAGGTCACTATGTGGTCCAGGATGGCACAGCAGCTCGTGCACACCATCGTGTCTGAAGCAAGAACAACATTTCCACTACAAATTATATCAATACATTCTCAAAATAGGGGAAACTGACCAGAAACATACAATATAAATGAAAATGAGCAAAGAAAATTAGGTTTCTGAGGGGAATCAAATTTGAGCCCGGATTGCAACCATCCCAAGAGCTTTCTAGCTTATTTGGTAGAGCACCGGTCTAGCAATCTGGAGGTCTCGAATTTGAATCACGGGGAAGTCAAAATTTCTTTGCTCATTTTCATTTTTTAAATATAAATAATGACAAAGCAGATGAATAATGCAACGATCCTGTCTATGATAATCTTGTACACACCATGAACATTTCCATCAAAAATGTATATAATTTTATTTATATATATTACAAAGATGAATAACAATCAGTATTGAGATTTTCTTTAAATATATACCTACAAACATACATTACGGGTTTTCAAGAACTACTGACCTACAGCTGACCTTATTCTGTCAAACCCGATATAGAGGATACGACAGAGATATACTAACTAAAATCTCTTTAAAATCTACTATAACAAAAGGGGTTAAGGGAAGACATACCTAATGCTGTGAGACCTTCTGACACAGATGATAAGACATGGAGGAAGACTTGGGGCTCGAGACTACTGATGAAACCCATGTGGTCCTGTGCTAAGCACTCCAGAAGCACATAGTACGACCCACTCAACTTGGGATAATCCTGCAAGAAAAAAATGTGCACAAAAGGTGATAATAATAATAATGCATTTATATAGCGCATTTTCCATATAAAATGTTCAAAAGCGCTGTTCAAGTTCAAGTTATTGAAAGAGGTGAGTTTTCAATTGTTCTTTAAAAAGATTGAATGAAGCTTGGTTGCAGAGGGTCAGAGGTAGTTTATTCCAAAGGTTAGGTGCTGCGGAAGCAAAGGCTTTATCCCCAAGTATGGGAAGCATCTTGCCAGTTGAATGGTTCAGTAGAGTGCCTTGTGAGGAGCGGAGCGAGTACCGGGATGGACGATAATGATGATAACGATACAAAGCATTGATCAGTATATTCCCATTATTGATTGATTACATTCAGAAGTATCAGGCATTTCCAGAACTTGCACATAATATATGCCGAATGACAGTTTTTGAGACCTAATTAAAATGTTCATTTACTTCAGGCCTTTCTTTCTTTCATTTCACAATCAATTTATAAACAAATTAAGGAATCAATGAAACAAGAATTGATCAAATACATCCAACCAATTTACCAACTGCGGGCCGACCAACCAACACACCCATCCACGGTACATATCCATCCATTCATTCATCCAATTATCCCTCCTTCCCTCAATCCATCCAATCATCCATCCAACATCCATTGATTCATCCATCCGTTCATCCATCAGTCGTCAGTCCTTCTATTGGTCGGTTGACTGACCAACCAATCAATCAATCAATCAATCAATCAAACAATCAATCAATCAATCAATCAATCAATCAATCAATCAATCAATCGGTCGGTCGGTCGGTCGGTCGGTCGGTCGGTCGGTCGGTCGGTCGGTCGGTCGGTCGGTCGGTCGGTCGGTCGGTCGGTCGGTCGGTCAGTCAATCAATCAATCAATCAATCAATCAATCAATCAGTCAATCAATCAATCAAAAATTACCAGAAGATTGCTAAGTGGAATGGACAAGAGAAGCTTGACAAACATCTGCAGTCCCTCGTCTAACGCGCTGTCACCATAGAGACGGAACACACCAAAGTTGACATAGCTGCCAGAGAGGGCGGCCTTGAGCATGGAGAAGCAAACAGCGATGCCTTTCAGCGTGGGGAAAATATCAATTAAGGAAAATAAATAATAAGAGAAATGCATTTAAAAAGCGTATTAGTGAGACTCAAGTTTGAACAAGCCATTATGTATTTATTATCATGTAATTATGGAAATAAATTGTCAAATGTCATTTGTAAAGCCCCCCAGACATTTTCGCGAGTTGTTGATTTCGCGTTCGGCATTATGTGGGTTTGCCACGGGACTGAAAATCAGTACAATCATGTAAAAAATGCAGCGCCTTTATGCTAATAAAACTGCTCATAAAATACAGAACATTTGTAAATCAATACAGCTTATACAGTAGTTCATTTAACATTTATTTGGCTTTGAATGTAGTTGAAAAAGGATATTTCATCTGGTAGATCTGATCCTTGGGAATGTCTGGAAGAGTTAATAATCTGGAACCTGTGCATGGAGAAAACAAATAAGATATTAAAAGCTATTTTAACAACATAGACAAAATTAAACTTTGTTTTAATCCCCATTTATGTAAAGCTAAAAAACATAAACTAAAGCTAAAACTAACAACTCATCTGTGAACCTAATGAGTTCATAATTAACTGCTTTGAAATTAAATCTTTTAGCAAAAAAAATGTTTGAAATAATATAAATTTGTCCCCAGATACATTTCCTTATGGAAAGCATGTGAGTAACAGCAAGAAGTGATCAATGAGTATTGAGTGGTGTCATGAGTACACATCAGGCCAAACGGGTGTTAAGAATTGCTACTACAAAATGTTCTGGTATCTTTCTTACATCCTTAAATCCTCAAAGGTCGATGGTAGAGGGTGGACTACACAATACAATGATCATAAACAATAACTGTCCTTATGAATGTGGGCACTCATGCAGAAAGCAGCGTAGTGGTAATGCCCAGTGGCCGAGAGCACGATCATGACCCAGGACCAGCCCTAGTTCCACTGATCTCTAGATATGCTTGTATAATCGTTTACGGTTGAATGAGTAAGGGTGGTATGTGGGCTCTGCTACGTTCTGTTGATTGTATGCAATTCTAGCATATTGACATCAATGAGTTAGAGTCAATGATGCTAATTACCATGGTAAATGTCGCTGGTCCGTAATCGGGCCCCTGCCCCCTGGTCATGTCATGAAAACAATGGATAGGAAGCATGCTGGCAGGTACAAAGCATGCGTCTCATTGCGTAATGACGTAGATATCCGACTTACCGTAGGCTACCATCATCTTGCTGGTCTCTCTGAAGAGTGTTCTAACATCTTCCCTCTTCCCTGAAGATTGTTCTAACATCTTCCCTTCATCTTTATTAATTGAGTAGAAATTATTATTATTATCGTTTTATTCTGCAAATCGAGTATACCAGAGAAGTGTAACAAAGTGAAGAAATTGCAACCACTGGAATGCCAGGGCTTAGAAGAAGTTAACTATGGCTAAAAGCATTCCGTCCCAATTCCAGTGGTTACTAATGGTAACAATCAACAAGTAGAAATTGGACTTACCGTAGGCTACCATCATCTTGCTGGTCTCTCTGAAGAGGAGGATTCCGTTTGGTGACGATACGTCAAACTGCAATCTCTGTGAGCGGTTCTGCACCAGCTCTGCCATCAGTTTGAGTACGGGCGTGGTGACGGCTGGGTCGTGGTACCACAGCTCTACAGCACTCAGGAGCACTGGCGTGTAGGCAGGGTATCTTATCGGTAGCAAATTGGGTTCGTCAAGGACAATTGGTTTCAGCTGGATAACCTGTTCACTACTATATTTTGAATTACTAATATAGTTAATGCGTTTATGCGCAGCTATTTTATTATAAGCTAAAAAGACAATGGAATAAGCGTATATGATTTTCATCATGAACATTGGGTTAGTCAAGGACAATTCGTTTCAGCGGGTTAATAGCAAGTATCATGAACCACACTATTAAATGATAAATGATACAAATTTCATAAAAGTTGTTATACTCTTGTACAAGGCACTATTTTTAAAATGGCATTAATCATACAAGCCCAATGTCCAATTTCGAAATCATTCTAGACTGATTGTACACTGGATACACTGAATGTATTGTGCACAAACTAGCCTAGTTCAAAATGGCGATCCGCAGTGCAGCATCCTCACACATGCGATCTTTAAAAGGATACATCCAGTCAAACAGCATCATGTAGCTGGTCTTGGTGTTGAAAGCAAAGGCTATGCCTCGGATGTCTCTGGCCAAACCAATCAATGTCCTCTGTAAGAATCAAAACATAAATAGATTTGTAATGAGATTTTCAAGTGATACTGAAACATTAGAAGAGTCCCTATTCACAAATAGGGTGCAAACAAGGTCGCAATTCAGTATTCATAATACAATATAAGGCAAGGCTCGACACTCACGGTGGCCCGATGGCCCGGGGCCAGTAAAAATTGCGGTCGGGCCAGCAATTTTTAAAAATAAGTCATTTGGCTGGCCCGATCGGGACACTAACAATTTCTGTTCAAAATAGCACATGTTTCGTATATTGTTTTTTTGTGCTATAATCCTCCAAGCAGTTGCGCTTTTTTTGGCTGGAATCAAGTCGGGAGCGCATTTCTTATTGTGTCTTTTCATAATATCAAGACACTCTTTCCCACTCTCTCTCTTCAATTATCTACTTCAGAAAACAAATGCTGTTAGTTTTAGCAAACGCACACCTCCCCTGGACGTCTTTATTACATGTAGACTAGAGGGAGTGTGTGCGAAACATGCACCTATCAGCTTTGCCCAGCTGATCTACCACACGGCGCATGCAATTTATACTTTGGTGACTGGAAAATGGATCGCGAATTAACTGTCAGCCGACAAGAAAAGGATCGAAAAATCACATTATGGGGAAATGAATGGACACCAAAATGATATATCCATACCAAATATATCAAGCTTATATTTCATAGGTATGTTTTCATTTCATTGTGTCTTTTTAATGACATTTCATACCGCAATTCTGAAAATTGTCGGCAATGGAAAAGGCCTCCAGCATCCAGCATCCAGCTGGCAAGATACCTATGGCAGAGTTGTGGCCGACGAAGGGGCTAGGTGTGGTGGGCATTCGAAACTGGCTGCAGTGCACGTGCAGTGCTGTAGGCATAGTGTATGTGCATGGCGATTTTGACTTGAACTTTGAAGTCACTTATCCAGTTTTTATTTCAACATCCAGTTACTTATTCCTATCACGCCTTTCTTTGCAATAACATCCATTTATTTCCCTCTATTTTTTAGCTTTGTATATCCTGTGAATTTTTGTTTATTATCAGATTTCAATCCTATTGTCTTGTTCTTTATCTCAGCGTATATTTGGGTATATATCGGTAAATTTCATCAACTGGTTTTGTTGTCTTTGTCTTCGTTTATTGCTTGCTTTATAAATTGTTTCTATTCTTTTTCAATTGTTGAAGTATGTCTTATCTTATTATGATCATGCTACTTCCTCTGAGATGTTTACTTTCCATCATATCAAGTGAAATTGTTATTTTTGTTTTCATCGTAGATTTGCGAGTAGCTCAACTTCTAAAGGCTTCTCTGGTTATTGTATCGTCTTTCTCACGTCCAATCTTTGCTTGTTTTGTTTTTTATTTGTTACGTTATCTGTTTTGCACCTTTATTTTCCTATAATGATGTTGATTCCTTATTGTTTACTTTTTATTTAATCTTCCTTTATAATTGTCTTCTTACATGTTAAAATTTCAAATGTCAAAAAAGACAAAATGGTCAAAAGTAAACAGAAACAAATCAAACAGTAGACAATTCTGTAACAGACTTGAATTAACAAGTTGGAACGAAGTGGCTTAATGAATGATTGGTCATGAAGACTGTAGGTCTTTTGGGGAAAGGGAAATAGAACTGTAAATTCTTAGAAATAAACAGACAAAGACTCGTATTTGATTAATTTTATTTCAAGTATATTTCATATATCTCCCAAAGAATCAAATTTAGATAATAACTTCCAGAATAAGTATCATTTATTACACATGTACTAGTTAGAAAAAAATGACACATCTTTTAATGTTTTTCTTTGTTTTTTTCGGGCCAGTAAAATTATTTGGGGGCCAGTAAAATTTGAAAATTGAAGATTCTACTGGCCCGAAAGGGCCAGTAACAAAAAACGTGAGTGTGGAGCATTGTATAAGGGGTCGCTATTCATAGGTTGCACAGAGTGGTCATGATCCTTTTATAATTGTATGAAATTGATATTGCAGTGAGTTAAAAAATGGATCCTCTGTTGTCATAATTAGCCATGATGTTGCTGTTGCCAATTTGAAGCCATTTTTTGCAGCTGAGAAAAATGACGAATATTTAAGGGGCGCAATTTCTATTAAAAAACATCAAATAATAGTCTACAAAATTATGAAAAATTAAAAAAAATCACAAATCAAGGTGGCATATATTTCCAACTAAAGAGTTATGTGATAATGTCTTCAGGAGGCATTAAAACTGACCTTAGTATCAGCTTCGTTCCACACAGACGACCCACTCTTGGCGCTCGAGAGCTGGTTGCCCACAAACTGGAATGCGGTGGTGAGCGGCACCATGAACGTCTCGAACCTCTCCTCATCCTCCCCCAGGTCTACCAGCAGTAACCGACCCAGCGCCGTGTAGAACGTTGACCGGCACCGCATGTCATGCACCGACAGAGTACCGTTTGCACCCAGGAATGGAAAGTGGTCACTCTGTTGAACATATAAAAAGGGGGAAATAGTAATGAAAGGGAAAAGAACCAAGTCTCATTTTGTAATAATTCCCATGCACACTCCATCAGCAGTAACCGACCCAGCGCCGTAAAGATGGTCGACCGGCACCGCATGTCATGCACCGACAGAGTACCGTTTGCACCCAGGAATGGAAAGTGGTCACTCTGTTGAAAATATGAAAGGGGGAAATGGTAATGAAAGGGAAAAGTACCTAGGCTCGTTTTTTAAAAAATAATCCACATGTACACTTCATCAGCAGTAACCCTACCCAGCGCCTAAGGGATAGCGACAAATCTGACCTGTTTGATACTAACTATGGTTTGGATTCTCTCTTTACTTTTAGAAGTTACTTGGCTTTGAGATTTGCCTACTCACCATGTGATTAGCCAGCTCGAACTGCACATCTTCTAGTATCACAATATTCCTTACACTGCTGTAGCCAACTGAAAGAGCAACAGATTTGACTGTTTGATACCAAATCTGGTTTGGATTCTCTGATTGAATAAGTAACTTAATTGTGAGGTTTCTGACTCACGGTGTGGTTAGCTAGCATGAACTGCACAGCTTCCTAACACTGCTGTAGCCAGCTGAAAGATCGTTAAGGAGTTGTAACTTTTTAGGATAATAGCAACATGTTTGACGGTTTGATACCAAATCTGGTTCGGATTCTCTGTTCAATGTGTTTTTTAAAGAGGTTTCTGACTCACCGTGTGGTTAGCTAGCATGAACTGCACAGCTTCTAGTTTCACCAGCTTTCTTACGCTGCTGTAGCCAACTGAAAGATCGTTGAGGAGTTGTAACGTCTTGGAGATGATGGGTTCACTCCCGCCCCAGTACTTCAGATTTGTTATGCTATTGGTGAAAAATATATATATACAAAGAGCAAATGGTGATGATGGAGATGGTACAATGTAAAATACGCCTAATGCATTAAAAGCAAAATCACTCACACATAAAACCAATATATAAATCAGAATAGTAACTTCTAACTGTTATAATAATAAGTTTCAATCTAGATACCATGCCCAATATTATAAATTATAATCTCTCAGCTCTTAGTTTATACACTGCAATCATACCATTTCCACTCCCTTGGGAGCAATCCTTCTATAAATGAGTGGCTTATGACTATTAGAAATCATTCATAGTTTCGCACAATTATATTAAAATCCATTAATAAGGGTCCATATTTGTACAACTTGATTGAAAGCTGCAAATGTTTTTTGGGTATTGAACTAAAGATCTTCACATTGAGAGACAGAGACTCAAACCTAATTCATCTCATCATTCCAACTGATTGTATATTTTCTTTATTTTCACAGATATAACCATGATGAGCAGTTTCGTTCTTCAATCATATAATGATCTTTATATTCAGATGCATTTTCATCAATAGTTATTCAAAATATTCGAAAATTGACCCGTTACTTACATCTTGCCAATGAATACACTGAGGACCATCGACTCGTCCTGTAGTCCTAGCACCTGGGATAATGTTCTGTAAAGCTGTAGAAAACAAACAAATAAATTTTTAGTCAAATATTTGGTTTTGGAAAGACCTGTGCCCCGTTTTTATAAAACACTTGCAATTGTTGTAAGTGTCCAATAATTGTAACTATTAGGTCAACAGCCAATCAGCATGGAGCATTTCAGCTGTTGCCATGGTAGTTACAATAATTGGACACTTACAACAATTGCGAGTGTTTTATGAAACGGGCGGAACACAGGCAATAATAACTATCTGTAACAAAATAAATCTAAATTTCTAGCTGAATCTCTAGTATTCAATAAAATTAAATGCACCGAGAACCTTCGATTCATTATGTAATTCTATCACTTGCAATAACGTTCTGTACAGCTGTCATGGGAAGAAACAGGAAAAATAAGGTTTAAGTCAAATATTTGGCTTTGGATGGGGCGGAAATGTATAGCTTTCTGCAACAAAATTAATTAACCTTAATTTCTAGCTGATTTTCCTTGATACAAGGACACACTAAGAACCATTAACCATTAAGATAACACATTAACAAGCCAAACAAAAACAAAAGTTTAAATTTAGGCTACTCAGTTGGGCAAATAAAAAGTAGCATAATCTAAATTTTAGTAGCCCACAGTTCATTTTTGGTGGCCCTGGGTCAGCAGGCCAGTGCTAATTTCAAGCCCTGGGGTGTTTCACAAAGATTCTAAGTTGAACTTAACTCTAAGTTGGACCTAACAATTATGGAGAGCCATTTGTTTCTTTGAAAATTGTTGAAACAGTTCTTTTGAAAAGGCATAAAGTTTGATAAAATCAGCAACATTTGTAATCATCAAGGAGCATTGAAGTTACTGATATAGATTTTTGTTGGAAGTCTCAAATACTTGTATTTTTTTGCTTTTGAATATATTTTATTCCAAGGCTACAAATGGCTTTCCATAATTGTAAGGTCCAACTTGAGAGTTAAGTTCAACTTAGAATCTTTGTGAAACACCCCCTGGACTACATCAGTTACAAGAAGAAAACCAATGCCAAATAAGTCCTTTCCCTGTCTTACCTTTGATGATTTCTGAATCTGGTGACCTAGGTAGATCTTGGTGAACTGTTCAAAGAAGCTAAGCATGGCAATGTCCAGCTTCTCACATCCACCGTGCGACAGTTTGGCATCCGTCAGATTCATTAACTGAAGAACTCTGCAAATGAATGAAATTGAGATAACAAAACTCACATTTTAGTAATGCTGGCACAATCCAATAAACGCATAATTTGTACTAACTTTCACATTACTTGCTCTCGCAGAATGCATGTTTGAATTTCAAAATCAGAGGCTAAAGTAACCTGCCTACATCTTTATAGGACAAAAAACAATTGAACTGTCCGCACAACTTTTTTTGTATACCGTATAGCATTAATTAACAAAATACATGTCAGAAGAAGATATAACTTGTCCATTAGACATTTTAGACATTTGTCAACTCGTTAGCTTACCTGCATACTAGCTCCCCATCCAGCCCATCGTGCTCATCTGCGCTGGTGAAAGACACCCGACCACCGATCACAGCCCCAATGATATACACCAACCATGTCAGGCGACCTGCACCAACAAAGAAGGTAAATAAGAGGAAATCAGAATCAGGAGCATTACTCAGACTTCAGTAAACTGTCTTTTCGAGAAAAAAAATAAATAAAAAAAAATCACTTTTCTTAGAGCTAGAAGCAAAAGTGGAATTCTAAAAACTCTCATAACTTTTATCTCATCTCACAAAAAGGACCTGTAAGCACCAAAGAAGTACGAAGAGGAGGAAACAAAATCCAGGAGATGTATTCTGGAAACTGTCTTTTCTCAAAAACATCTTAGGGCGCAAGATGGAATTGGTATTTCGGAAAGCTCTCATATCTTTTCTCTTATATTTCAAAGTGCATCCACAACTACTGTCTTAGAAATGTATGACAAAAGAAAATACAGTTTTCAGAATCAAGCCCAAGAACGCTCTTTCATCTGGGATCTCCAATTTTCTAAATTTCTATCAAGCAAACTTCCCTATTGATCATACAGGTTGACACTGCCATTGATAACATATCCATATATGCAGAACAATTTTAAACTTAATAATGTACTGGTGTACATGAAGTACCGTAAAACTCCGTGTATAAGACGCACTTTTTTTCCGTCGGAAAAATTTCAAAGTGGGGGGTGCGTCTTATACACAGGTATAGCAAAAAAAAAATTTTTGGACACCCTTTAGTCATGTTGAATGTGTATACACATGGTTTAGGGCATGACAAGAGCTTGCTGTCAGTTGTGGCATTCAGCTAGATATAGCTTTTTCTCACACAAAAAATATTGGTTACAGATGTCAAAATTGCAAGTTTATTGAGCAGTAATACTGCTGCTAATGAATATTCATACATTCGTGAGCAGCAGTACTAATTAAATATGCAATTTTCTAACCAGTGGTTATAAATTTTGTTCATAATTAACAATAGTTATTAGTAAATTTAGAAAATTGCATTATATTTAGTGAGTATTGGTGCTCATGAATATTCATGAATATTCATATGAATATTTATGAGCACCAGTGTTACTGCTCAATAAATGTGCAATTTGTGTACTAACCACTCTTTTTATGTGAGAAAATGATGTTGATGAATGCTACATTCAACATTAAAGGAGGGGTGCAATCCCGGCTTTGATTCAGGTTTATAGCTTTAAATATGTGCCTTTATTGATATACCACACTCTTTTTTTCAAAGAAATCCTTAAGTTGGAAAAAAAAGGTAAATTTCATGCCTTTATTACGCATCGGCGTTCCATGCTCCTAAAAAAAGTCATTTATAGCAGAGCGGAAATGTGCGCACGTGTCACCCGATTCATGACATCACTTGCAGACCGCAATGCGGAGGAATGTGCATTGTTTACATGCAGAGCCTATGACTTGCTTGTAAAACAAACTCGTTTTTGCTTGTAAATTGAGGTTTTACTGAAAATGCTTAAGAATTGCTAAGAAATGAATTGTAGCAGGATGCAGCTACACATCTGAGTGTATATCGTCCCATGATATAAACCTGAACAAATGTTTGCAAATATTGAAACAAATGGAAATAATATCTCTGTGTCAACGTGAGTATTGTACTCAGCGTGTACGTCTATGACCGAGCTAAACTGCGATTGCCTGCCGGTGACGTCACAAAGATGACGTCATTTTTTGTTCGCCCGGGACTCAGTTTTTTTACGGGGGTTCCGAAAGAGAATTTACAAGTTGATTTTTTTATTTTACCGGGTTTTCCCACGAGGAAAATATGTTTGTATTAGTAATCTTCATGAAAATCTACCTTAGATACAGTAAAACCCAATTTTGAGGCAGTTTTCTTGTCACCATACCTTTAAGCTATTGGCATGCCCTAGACCAGTGGTATAAGCATTCCAACAGCACTTCAGGGTCTTTTTTTTTTTTTTTTTTGGCTGTGAAAGTTGGGGGTGCGTTTTATACACGGGTGCGTCTTATACACAGAGTTTTACGGTACCAATAACATGCTTTGCTTTTCTAAGAGGAACTGATCCACTACCCCACAACAATACCATGATATAATAATACAAAAGAACAGGACAATAGCAGTTGACAACAATAATGCAAAATGTAAGAAATATGAATTAGAATTAATGTTTATCTGAATAATTTGTATGAGCTAATAATTCAGTACTTTTTCAATGTATTGCATTCAAAAGATTTTTAAACAGGATTTGAAGTCCAGATATTTTTGGAAACATAAAAATAAAAATAAATTCTTTGCAGCACTCACATAATAAGTGGAACATTACAAAATTATCTGTAAATGTTCGATGTAACTAATCCAACTCTACTAGAAAGAGAAATTAGCATCAAAAACATTTGATAATTGAAGACAAAAAATTTGTTTGGATTCAAAATATTTCCATAAAAATGAAGATCTAACATAAAAAGTAAAACTGCAAAATAAACCAATATGTACAAAATTAGAGAAGAAATATGTGCCCATCACCTAGATAACGGGAAATATGCTATTTGGGTGTAATATAGATTCTAATTACCTTCCTGAATAGCCATGTCGACACTAGAGGGCACCGTTTTCTGGTATTCCTGCGCTGATTGGTCGAAGAGCTGTATAAGGAGGGCGCATGTCTTCTCATACTCGCACCGACCTATTGTTGATAACTACAGAAGATAGCAG
The DNA here is from genome assembly GCA_037951105.1 of Echinarachnius parma. Classification (NCBI taxonomy): domain Eukaryota; kingdom Metazoa; phylum Echinodermata; class Echinoidea; order Clypeasteroida; family Echinarachniidae; genus Echinarachnius; species Echinarachnius parma. Next base: position 46,640 of record JBAMJV010012811.1, read on the forward strand.
AACAAACAACATTCAAATTACACATCAGGAATAAAACATTGACAATTAATGAAGGAACTTATCATTTATCAAATGAAACAAGCATTAATTAACATCAATTGATTTGAAGGAATCAATGTATCCTTATCAATACTGAACTATGATTATAGGAAGTATCAAAACATGACTTTGTAATGGCCAATTGTTCTAGTCAATGTATCATAAGGGCGATGTTTACCCAAACGTAGTGAAGAAAATATACTGGAACTGTTTGAAGTAGTAATTTGTTGGAATGCACAACCTTGCTGAATAGCAGCCCCAGCCCCCAGCTGATAGCAGGCTGTTTACAGAGACAAAATAAATAATCTCAAACTCAACTCAAAAGAGCACCACCTCCAAATTCAAAAGAGCCCTGGGAAAAGATAATAAACTTCAATGCAAAACAACTTTACAATGGCAGGCTTAATTAAAAGCCATGGAAAATAAAAAAAATATTTCTTTATCATGAATTATCATCATGATATCTTTACTTACTTGTTCCAGCTGCTGCTGCACCATGCCCGTGTCATCCAGGGGGTCCTCCAGCCCATCGCGTATCACCATGGTTACCGAGTCCAGCCGGGAGGTGATGTAGGCCTTGGAGACCTCTGGCGTGTACACCTCCAGGAGATGGGGCTCGGTGGCCTTGACGTAAGGCACTGAGGCAACCATGCGCTGCCACAGGGTCAGCAGGTAGTGAATACTGTTAGGGGCAAACTGCCACACCGGAGCCTGGAAAATAAAATTACAATACATTTACTTTGTTACGATGGCGGAAGCCAAAATTATGAACAGATTTATGAATGTACTTTTGTGGCTAGGCTTACAACGTTTATAGCTTCTTACCAAGTGAAACAAACACCTTTATTCTTTGTACAAACATTTTGTTAAGTGCAATCTTCAAACCTGATAACCATAAGGAAATAGATAATCATCAAGTAACAATCTAGTAAGTAAAAGGGTGAACATAGGAAACATTCTTTTCTACAGCCAATATTGTAATCCCTACCTGTAAACTTGAGACGGTGAACTTTGCGATAAGACTGATGACCTCTGGGTAGTCTTCCACCTTGACCAGCTCCCCCAGCTGATAGTTGGATTTGAGTCTCGCAAGCAATCTGCAGAACTCATGGTAGTTTGCTGCTTCAGAAAGACCCTACACAAGAACAAAATAAATCTTGTTAATATTTGATATAATGAAACAAAAGTTTAAGTATGTAACAAATATAACAAATAACAAGTGCTCGCACTATTCTATATCACACCAAAATTAACCTGCGAAGAATTAATTTGTGAAATTCATGTTTCATGGTTATCTCTCAACCAGTTCTCGAGATACTGCAATAAGGGACAGGACGACCCAAACACATAATGCCTCTGGCCACATCCTTGGCATAAAAACCTTAATCTGCCTTGTCATCAATTTTAATGAATGCTCAAACAAATTATTTAAAAAAGTTATATCACAATACAATGGAAACCTTCACAAGTAATTTGGGATTTAAAGTGGATACAGGAATCGCACGACCCAGTTACGTTTAATACGTTATGTTAAATTATTCACTTTTTTTTCTCTTTACAATATAAACTTCCTTCTACAGAAAACTTATATTTAAAATTTGTCGGGGAAAAGAAAAGTACTTACTTGAGGGTTTTCCAATATTCCTCTGACACCGTTGACCAGCTGTGAAAGAAACTTGGCACGTTCTGAATTGTTGAACAGTGATCGTCGCACCGAAGCAATCTGAACTAGGCAGGACAGGGCCTGGATAGGGATGGATGGATAGAGGAAAAGTTCACTTCACATCTATTCTCATGCAGTATAAAGGCATTAGCAATTACAAAAGTTATATCTGAAACAAAAAAACCTCTGGTAACATATGACTAAAAGACATAGTCACATATACTTGTGACAATTTTCACAATAAAATACAACATCATACATATTAAAGGAAACTGACCATAAATAAACTGAATAAATGAAATCATCAAAGAGAAATGTGCTTTGCCAGGAATTAACCGGAGACTTCCTGATTTCTAGACTGGTGCTCAACCATCGAGCCTATCTGGGATAGTCAGAATGGTGGAAGTACCCGATCCTGACCCACATTCAAGTTGTGCATTTCTGGTGCTCAACCATCGAGCCGCAAATACCCTTGTATGGGAGTACTTTCAATGAAACCCGTTTCGATGTATGGGATAGTCTGAATGGTGGAAGTACCTGATCCTGCCTGACCCACATTCAAGCACTCCGTAGGCTATCTCGGGTTCTTTTCCCTGCAAAGTCCCCGCAAATTATACACGATGATTTACTGTATGATAGACATTACCCATGAAGTTCACCTTTACCACAGATCATTCTTTTCTCACATAACTTTTGGAAAGGAGTCATAATATTATAAAGGGGTAATAATAATTAAACTAAATAGTGCTTACGATTGGTGCTAATGTTCCTCGCAATGCCTTGTAAAGGTCAAAGAAGAGATGAACTGTGCTAAAGTCCAGGAAAGCTGTAAGAAATAACAAATGGTAAATTATTATACTCATACAATCATTTCTCCGCAGCAAAACTTGAGCTCTACGTATCCTGCAGATAAAGTACAGATATGTTGGATTTTGGGCGGCGATTAGAACTGACAGAATACATAAAACAATTTAGATAGTCAAAAGTTAGTCAAAATTGACATTTGTTTAAATAAAAGTTGTTTTAAAATCAGGCAACTAGATACATGGAAATAAAGCACTGTCTCTTGGCTGATTACCACTGCATCAGAGAGCATACCTATTGAGCACTCGAGGGGTCCACAATCTACAAGAGTTGCTTTTTAGTGGATCTCTCCACAAAAATACCCTTTTAAAGGGTTATTTCATGTTCTTACCTGATCGCCAGCCGGTGGGAATCTGGACAGTGCCGAGATCATCTGAAGACTCATCGGTCAAGGTGCCAATGAAGTCAAAGGTCAAACAATTCCTGGCCAACTGAAGTAGCTGGTTGATGACCGCTTGCTATAATAGTAATTAGTTGAAGGAAGGAAGGAAGGAATGAAGGTTATGTATGATTGATAAAGCTCTATAATTATTCACAATAAAATCAATTATTTATCAAGTTTTCATTCTTGTCATTATTAATATCTACTATTCAACAAATTAATTTCTAGATTTCCTTTTTTTTTAAATTCTGACACCACAAGAGATGGCCACTGCAACCTGAGAATAATATGAACAAAATGAGAATAAAAATGCACCTGGGAGGGGGGGTTCTGTAATCTCTAAAATTAGCATCGATTCAATGGAGGCGATTATCACTAACAGTTAATGCTAAAATCAATTTTTAGCATTGATTCAATGGGGGCAATTATCACAAAGAAATTGATGCTAAAATTAATTTTAATATTGGTGAAACATGCCTCTGACGCCACAGGCTGAAAGTTGGAGGTAAGTCAGGGCTCGACACTAGCACTTGCCCGCTTGCCCGGGGCAAGTTCCATAAAATGGTTAGTTTGCTTGCCTGATGGGGCAACTGAATAGATCAATGTAAATCAATTTAATGTGTGTAAATCTCATCAAGAAGTAAGAGGGCAAGTCAATTTTATATTGGGGCAAGTAAAATTGAAAAAAAATTATGATTTGACTTGCCCAAACAGGCCAGTACAGAAAAAACTAGATGGATCTTCGACTGATGCCTCCGCTATCGCGCGATTTTAATATCAAGCCCAAATTAACATGCACTGAATTCGGGATTACGGGACGGACGGACGGACGGACGGACAACCCGAAAACATAATGCCTCCGCCAACGAAAGGCATACAAAGTTAGTGTGGAGGCTTTGAATAGTGAGCTTTACCTTGCTATCATCCTGAAGGTCTATGCCCCCCTTTGACGCTTGTTTGAGGAGATTACACGCCATGTTGAATATCTCAAACAGCATTGTGTCTCGGAAAGACGAGGCGATCTTTCTGTGCTTCGTGAGTGGTCGAATGTTATCGGGCTAAAAGAGGTAACAGATAACGGAGAAAGAATTTGTTATGGAGGGTCCATTGTTTGTGAATGTTCGCCATATTATATCAAATCATCTTTAAACATAGAATAAACAAATATTTGAATCTATCAAAATCAAACAAGTAATGTGATGAATCATATGAAATGCATAGTTTTTTACATTTTGAGAAAAAAGTATACACATGATTCTTCTTAATGTCTACAATGTAATTCCTGTCAATTGTCAAAACTTTTTATATTAAAGAAGAAAATTTTCTATCCAACTTGCTTCCAAGCATTTCTACAAATTTACCCCAAAACAACCACAAAATACTGATAACCATTTATACTGGGGTGCAATGAACTGCATGGAATTGTAATGTATTCTGTTAGATTCAATATACATCCTGAAAACCATGTTTTTTTTTCAAAATAAAAATACACCCAATCTAATCAAATCAGCGAACAATAAAACTCTGATTTACCTGGTTTATTTCACTGACAAGTTGTGACATGAGTTGTACTCCAATGACAAAATGATCCATAGACCCCTGATAGTGAAAAAGATGAAGAAAACATAATATCATATACTATATAATATGGTCATGCATTTAGCCCGTTCAGGACTGGTCCCGAAAATATTAGGGCTTTGGTCAATGGAGAATACATGTTGTAGCAAAATCAGTCCGTCCTGAACAGGTTAAACTTCACACATCTAACTTTGCAGATCATATTCTACCATTGCTTTCACTGTTTACTACAACTTGAAGATGGTTCAGAAAATGAACAGCTGACAACCATTTTTATGCTAGTTTACCATTGGCCATTTTGATAAAATATTTCACATTTTCCTCAATATAATGCTCATAGACCAATTTAAAAGATAATGCATTTAATAAAGAATAAACAATTTAACAAAAATACTACTTATGAATTAGATCCACCAACTACAAAACAAAGAGAAAAACATGGAAAATGAAATTGAGCATTGTGCCTAATTAATTTTACTGCAAACTGAAATGTGTATGCTGGTAATCAAATGATGCAGCTAATACTACCGAAATACATCATACAACAATTTATCAAGGCCTTTTCTATGACTTTCCAGAGCTTGTTTACACATTGCTAGGGCTAACTTGTCAAGAGTCCCCAATTCTTTAGAAAGTAGCATTAACTAAAAACAAATACAGGTTTTATATGTGACCTTACACCACAAAACGACCAATAAGTCGAGAAAACTGATTTTGCTGATTTTCATATAACATTAAAATAGTAGCCATTACCTTTAAAGTGGTATATAATTTGTCATATTTGGACTAAGCAAACCCTTTTAAAATGAATGCCAAAGATATGGAATATGGCTGAAGCCAGTGTCTATTCAAGCGCTGTAATAAGATCACATTCATTAAATTAAAAATTAAGATTTAAACATGATTTCCGATGCTCAAAATTTCCCAGCAGGTAGATTAAGATATGCTTATTCAGGAAATAACAAAATCTTAAATCTCATCTTTTGAAAAAAAATTGACTATTTTAGCTGATAAAGGAGAAACTATCACAGCGACATAACGGTCGTTTTGTGGTGTAAGGTCACATATGGAGAATGATGCCGAGGATGGAGTTGCCAGGCAGAAGGAACAGCCTTGACTAAAGAGGAGAAGAGAGGTTTATGGACATGGTGAGGAAGGACATGGGTGTGGTTGGTGTAACAGAGGCATGCTAGTCCAAGGCGGTGTTTCACAAAGATCCTAAGTTGAACTCAACTCTAAGTTGGACTTAACAATTATGGAAAGCCGTGTGTTTCTTTGAACATTTTGCATAAAATGTTGATTCAAATCATTAATAATTTTTATTTTCAAGGAGATTTCCTGTTCTCGATGTAAAAATTATTATAAGTCTAAACAACTTGCATTTTTACTTTTGAATATATTTAATTCCAAGTCTATACATGGCTTGCCATAATTGTTAAGTCCAACTTAGGAGTTAAGTTCAACTTGGGATCTTTGTGAAACACACCCCAGGTCCACCAAAATTAATTGATGATAAATTCCCTGGCCCAAATAGGCAAATTGTTAATGTTTTGTTTTTGTTTTGGGCCACCAGAATGTGAACAATCTTATTTTTACTTGCCCGATTGGGCCACATGGAAAACAAGCTATTTTCTAGCAATGTTGTAGAAGTTTGATGTGCTGTGGCTACCCCTTTATGGAAACCGTCTAAAGGGGAATAAATGTTGAGTGCAAACCTGAAGGAACTTGGAGACATCTGACATGACGCTTCTGAAGACAAAGTCATCTTTTCTGCTGTCAAACCAGCCCAGCTTGGTGATCCGCACAAGCAGCTAGTGAGAAGTGGGAAAAAGGGAAATTTTAAATTTTTGAATTTCTTTTTAAAAACTTTATTTACTTTTGTATTTCATCTGACAACATTAGTTTAAGTTGATGCAATTATCATTAACCAGTTAAAGTTAAAAGAACATATCATTACAAATCAAATAAAACATACTATTTGTAATAGTAACAAACAGCTCCATCTGGCAACTCTCTGAATTGTCAAATTTAATGTCAAATTCAGATCAATTTTCTATTCCTATAAATTATAGAATGATTTTTCTTGATTTTCATATTTAACAAACATTAGGGTGAATGAAGAGGAGATTGAACTAAGTATTTACCTGTATCAGTGCCTGCGAGACAAAATTTGGTAGCTTCGGTCTGTTGGCAAGGTAGTTCAACACATAGTTTTCTAGAGAGGGGAATCAAACAAACAAACATGTGCGTTGTTACTCTTCCAATATTTGTTACCACTATTTTTTTCATTGTATGCTACACATTTGTACAATGTAATTAATCTTCATAAAATCTTACTACAACATTGAACATTTGCACTGTTTAGACAGGTAATCAGCAAATAAACAAAACATACTTCAAAAACTACAACAAAAGAACATTATTTTCCAACTGTTATCATTATTTGCAAACAATCATACAAACACAATATTTCATAGCAGACTATACAAAAATAGAGAAATAAACCATCAGAGTACAAAAGCACACAGATGTTGGCAATCAGTCAACTTTGAAGAGATCATACAAGGGACTCGACTTACTGATATCGATCCTTTGCTCCAGTGGAAGGACGGTGGTGGTCTTGGACACAAGTTTGAGGAGTGATGATGAAGCCAGTAGCTGAGCATAGGCAGACTGTTTGATACAAAAATACATACATTAAGTGAAGTCTTAATCATAAAAGCTTTACTTCATATTTGATTCGATTCATATTCCGGCCATCCGGCCATGGTTTTCTTTGAGTCAACTTCAAGTAATTTGTTTTATATGCTTTGATTTGATTCAAATTTGGGCCATGGCTTATTTCTTGTTATTTTTGTTGTTGTCAACTTTAAGTAAACAAATCAATTGAGCATACAGGTTGATCAATTCCCTGTACAGGATGGAAGGTCTACCAACTTACATTATTCACAGCCCTAGTTGTGACAAGAGATGACATTTGATGAGGAAAGAGCCACAAACTAAGATTGCCTATATTGCCTAAAGTTACAAACACATGCTACATAGACAAATCTAGACAACAATACTAGCATTTGCCTTCTTTCTGGACGGAGCTTAAGTATATTTGTACTGGTTACAAAAAATTATGCTTAGTAGGACGCTACACAAGTTTATCTTTCAAGGAATGGCATGATCTGTTACATTTTTTAAAATGCAGTATTTTGGTGCGTTTTTTTACAGTTTTAAACGGCTTGAAAGATGATTTTACTTCCCAACTGAGGACATAACACTTAACTGTTTTGCAGTTTTTATTTGCACTATTCAAGAAACCACTTGTTCTGTTTTCTCAAAAAAAAAATTGCCCAAATCTTGACTTGTATTTAACAAGGACATTGGGCAATCACTCATGCACCACCCTGTACTTCTAACACTTGAACAGTACATCTAGTAGAAACAGTGTGTAACATGCCACTTATTTCATTAACTTACACAATTTGAATATTAGATTGAAGATAAGGATTATGAATCAGGATTAGAGATTATGGTAGCACTACGGATTAGGTTCAGGGTAAAGGAGTGGGATTTGTGATCGAGTTTGGGTTCGATGAAAATTTGGTTCAGCATGAAGTTTGGACTTGAGGAAATTGAGGTTCGGACATAATGTGATAGACTGAATGAGATGTGCGAGTATAATCCTACGAGTATAAATAATTCAAGGTTCTAGACAGTAATGGAAGAAGAAGAAACAGACCTAATGGGCGCATACCAGGTATCAGGCAACCACAAACCAAAAAGTCTTAAACTTACGTTGCACCTCTCTTTAAACAGCAGTTGGCATTTGGTTAAGGAATTGGTGTTAGTATTAGGTTTAGGTTTAGTATTAGGTTTAGGTTTAGGATAAACAGGGTTCATACACTTATTTTATAGTTACATTCCATGACTTTTCACCTGGGTATGAAAACAAGGTTATTTGTCTTCTTTCAGTACCCTTTTTAAAACCAAAATATGTTCTAAAGTTTGATTTGTAGTTCAGTGCTGAAGAAATTTAGATAAAATTAAATTCCATGATTTGTCCATGACCCATGAGATAATTTAACAATTTTCCCGGACTTCCACGGCCTGGAAAACAAACAAGTGAAATTCCATGAAATTTCAGGTTCAGGTTTTCCAGACCCTTTGTAAACCCTGATAAAGTTTTCAGTTGGGGAAGTATGCAAGTGTAATCCTAGGAGGGTCTGCACAGTAATGGAGGAAGAAGAAGATGTAGACTGAATGGGTGCACACCAGGGAACCACAAACCCAAAAAGTTCAAAACTTACGTTGCCCCTCTCCAACAGCAGATGGCATTTGGTTAAAGAATTTGTCTTGTGGTTAGAATTAGGTTTAGGAATAAGAAAAAGTTTGTAGTTCGGGAAATATGTGAGTGTAATCCTAGGAGGGTCTACACAGTAATGGAAGAAGGAGATGTAAACTGAATGGGTGCATACCAGGCAACCGAAAAAACAAAAAGTTCTTAACTTACGTTGCCCCTCTCAAACAGCAGTTGGCATTTGGTTAAGGAATTGGTGTTAAGGAAGTTATTAGGTTTAGGATTAAGAAAAAGTTTGTAGTTTGGGAAATATGCGAGTGTAATCCTAGGAGGGTCTACACAGTAATGGAGGAGGAAGAAGAAGATGTTACAGACTAACAGACAGAATGGGTGCATACCAGGCAAACCGAAAAAGTTCCAAACTTACGTTGCCCCTCTCCAACAGCAGTTGGCATTTGTTGAGGTCTGGTGAGTTGGTGAAGCTGACTAGGGCCTTCTCTGCCTGGGTTCTCTCCTCCGTGTTAGGACTCTCGTACAGCTGCTTGCACAGCATTTCCAGCTGCACAAGCTCCTGGCAGGGGGAACGAGAACGAGAAAGATAAGATTGATTAAGATCTGGTGCGGCATATATAACAGTCCCTCCTTCAATATGAAAGATAATTGCATTATTGACATCCACAGCATTTCAAGCTGCGCAAGCTCCTGGCAGGGGAAACATCAAACATAAGACATTATAAATAACACTCCCTCCTTCGATAAAGATTTGTGTAGTATTGACGTGCACAGCATTTCAAATTTATAAAGCTCCTGGCAGGGGAACAGGGAAGATACTTGATTGATTAAGATCTGGTTCTGCATAAATAACACTCCCTCCTTTGATATTAAAGATTCTTGTAGTATTGTTACACACAGCATTTCAAGCTGATCAGGCTCCTGGCAGGGGGAATTGAACATGAAACATTATAAGATTGATTAACCTGTTCTCTTCCAGATTCTACAATCCCCATAGACTTTGTGCATAGCCCAACCCAATTCCTGTAACTAACAGGTTAAGATCTAGTTCTGCATAACATTAACACTCCTCCTTCGTGACTAAATATTCTTGTAGTATTGACATGCACAGCATTTCAAACTGATCAGGCTCCTGGCAGGGGAACAGGAAAGATACATTGTAAGATTCAGTAAATATAAGATCTGGTCCTGCATAAACAACACTCGATCTTCAATATTGAAGATTGTTGTAATTGTTTGTACTATTTGACATCACATGCACAGCATTTCAAGCTGCACAAGAGTCAAGACTGGCTGATTTATATAAAAAGGGAAATTCCAAGTAACTAAATTCAATGCAAAACATATCTATTGGCAATAGTATTGCACTGATGTCATTCATGGATTATACATCATTCATGATTGTATTTCTAACCTGCCTCAAAAATACAAAATCCAAATTGTTTACTTTTTGTTAAATAATATTTTAATAATTAATGAATGAGATTGCAATCATTCTTAATCATGTTATTGTTAATTAAACGTTGAAAAGGGATAGTTATTAGTGCAGTGTGCACTATACTACATCCAGATACACACATAATAAAATCAAAGACAAAGTCAAGAAATCAAAATGGAACGACTGGGAAACAATGTCAGCCATGTCCATGCCAGTGTATTTGGCATGCATGCATGGCACTGTAGCTGCACTGCCGGCTGCCATAGACATTGCATTGGCATGCATTGACAGTGGCATGCACGCAGTGCAGTGACAACAACGGTCAACGTGAATTGTGCGGAGACTGGCTGTGGATAACTGATGAAAATGGGATGAAAATTAGACTAAAATATGATTGTTACTTATTCTCCTCAGAGTTGTAAACTAGTGGAATTCAATGCGTTATTTTTAAAGGAAATACAGATTACGATTTGAAGAAAATACGTATTTGGGCCTACCTGTTCGACGTTCGCCATGTTTGAGCTGCGTACCAGAGTTCCAATTTTGTAGAATATGATGCAGCACGCCCTCTTGGTTTTGGATGTTGCATAACGTTGCGATATGATGCTGACTAGATTGCACAATTTGGTCTAAAATTATTTCTGTATAGATTTTCTGTATAACAAAATTGAGAAGTAGTGTGCAAGTCCATGAGCGGGGTATGTGAGTGTGTATTGCAATGGCAATTGTCCTTTAAACCGGGATTCACAAATTTGTTGCCTCAAATATAGCAGACATTACTCCTGACAGGATAGTTGGATATACTTTTTGGTATACAGTAATTAGAACTTGGGTATATATTTGCATATCTAGTTTGGAGTAAATTGCATTGAATTAAGAGTAAATTATGCGACACGGCCTTGCTGATAGCAAAAATTAAATAAATACTGACAAAAGAATATACTTTTTAGCGGTATCTGCATGCTGCTTAAATAATGTTTCGACTTATATATCGCCTAATATGAATCATCTCCATCTCCGAGCGCAATATGAATAGAATACATTCCATTCTTTTTTAATTATTTACAATCAAAAGTGCCAAAGAGTTTTATTAATTGTACACAGTTACTAACGGTCTAGCCGTAACCTATATGTATAGGCGGAGAAAGAGGGGGGGGGGGGGGGGGGGGGTCCGTGGGCCTGTGGGGCACTGTAGTCCCTGCTTTTTGAGTCGCTGTCGGCTTATTTCTCCCTACTTAAATTTCACCAATCCTCAAAATTAATATCTTCATATTAAATAAGGTACCAAATGATTTGTTTTTCCCTTCTAAATGTCACACTTTCTTTCTTTGCTTTGGCCCGGCTTGGACATTATATAAGCCTTCATAACAGCCCGGTAAATTTCAATAAACACAACTACCATTACAATCATGATCGACTACAACAGTTTATCAAATGACTCCTAGTCCTAGCTCCTCTTCAACCTACCCGGGATGAACCACAAGATCAAGCATAACTAATTATAAAGCAGCTCGCATGTGAGATGGCGCTCGACCTCTACATGCTGGATGTCGAATTGATCGTATCTACAATGGATCACTATCTGAACAGATTATACATTTTTAATTTGTTTTTTTTTAATGGCAAATTTAAACCAATCCTGACAATGCTTCATGTTTCAGTACATTGTTACACAACTGGTCGAATGAAGGTGGTGCACAATGCAGAGTTACTAATTTGGGCTGAAATCAAGTATGTTTTCATTATACTCGTTTTCTGGCATAAACCATTTATTTTTTAATCATGAGGTGCCATATAAAAGATACAAATATTAATCTTTATGCGGTGTTTGTCCTTTTTCAAAATAAGTACGTTTACTACCCTAAAAACCAACCCAAACCTGCAATTTCTGCGTGCAAATTGAATTTTGGTAATACCAATTTCCATCGTTCTAATTCAGTCATGCGTGAATTATGTGCCATAAGTTGTACATCAAATGAAAGAAGATAAACAGAGCTTTTCATTCATGTATATCTGATCAAAGATCAATCTGATCAATGATTCATTATGACAGAAAATTTCTGCCAGGAAATCCGGTTTCGTTTTATCTCACCCCGCATGTGAGATGGCGCTCGACCTCTACATGCTGGAAGTCGAATTGATCGTAAACATTTTTTAATTATTTTTTTTAAATGGCAAATTTTAACCAATCCTGACAATGCTTCATGTCTCAGTACATTATTACACAACTGGTCGAATGAAGGTGGTGCACAATGCAGATTAAAGGGGTCAACTTTGTTGACATGTTGAATAGTAGTGGTATTTTTGTGATTGTATAATTGTCCACTTAGTAATGAGCGAAAATGCAAAGTGATATTTGCTTACTCATTGCACTGACTTTGTGCACACTTATAAGTTATAACTTTCGAGTGGATAATCCAAACACTTCAATCGTAAATACTGTATCTTTTAACGAAATAGGGAGATAGGGGGTGCTTTCAAAGGGAGGGAACGAGCATACGCGTACCCGTAAAAAATACTGAGTGTGGGGGGGGGGGGGGGGCGGGATTGGTTTCAACCCTTTTTTATTTTTTTTAAATGTGCATGTGACGTTTTGTTAAAATATATTGATAGAGAGATCATCAACAACTTTTTTAAATCCTCTTGTAATTTTTGGAAAAAGTGTAAGCATTTTTTTTTCTTTCTTAAATCATCGAATAAATGCGATGAGATCCCACATTTAGTATTCCGATCGGATATATCTATTAATAGTTCAGCTGTTTCTGAACCGATTTTGATCAAATAAAGTTTATATTTGTCATTAAAGTTTATGCTCTTTAAAATTTGACACTCAGTTTTTCATTACTTCACAACATTTTGTTTTATCATTATTATTTTTTATTTTTGTAATATACCAAAGCTCAACTATCCCTTTAACTGAAAATGCATGAAATGCATGTATCAAAGGCAGTATAATAATTTTCATTATGTAATACACTTTGATAAACATTCTCATCAAGGTCATTGTATTCATTGTTATTGTATCTACCTACGCACAAAGTATGTTAAGAGTGAGAAAGGGACAAAATATAAGATTGTTATGACCCAACCCAAACAACAATGATTTGTCTGAAATTATTACGGAAATCAATAGGAGAAGAAAAATCAGATAGAGTAAAAGATCGCATCAAGCACAATGCTCTCCTCAATCGCCTCTAGCAATTTAAAACAATAAGGAAGGGGAAAGCAGGGGCAAATTCGAAGTAGTATTATTTGAAATTAAGGGAAAATATTAGACAGAAAAGTTGTTGCCAATCACTAAAACAGTACATTTGCAGCGAGAACAATGATTAGAAAAATAATAATGAATAACAATTGATTGATTTATTTTTTGTATTTTTGTTGTTGATACAAATCCAATTTATGTGTATAGTGTAAAGTAAGTTAATTCGGGTGCGGTTCGTTATTCCGAAGGTTCGTTATTCCGAAGGTTCGTTATTCCGAAGGTTCGTTATTCCGAACACGCAAATTTCCTATACCTGAGTGTTCGTTAATCCGAAAATGAAATAGGGTTCGTTAATCCGAACATTTGTTGCATTATTCCGAAGGTTCGTTATTCCGAAGGTTCGTTATTCCGAAGGTTCGTTATTCCAAAGGTTCGTTATTCCGAAGGTTCGTTATTCCGAAGGTTCGCTATTCCTAAAATGAAATCGGGTTCGTTAATCCGAAAATGTATTTGGGTTTGTTATAATGCTATAATTTCATATAAAGAGATAAAATAAACTTAAATGTTTGATTGGTCTGGCCAAGGGAGGGAAAGGGGGAGGGGTATGCTTTAATGCAGGCTGTAAATTAAATTAAAACACAAACTATAGTATTATAACAAGCCCGATTTTATTTTCGGAATAACGAACCCGATTTTATTTTCGGATCAACGAACCTTCGGAATAACGAACCTTTGGAATAACGAACCTTCGGAATAACGAACCCGATTTTATTTTCGGATCAACGAACCTTCGCAATAACGAACCTTATAACGAACCTTCGGAATAACGAACCTTCGGAATAACGAACCTTCGGAATAACGAACCTTCGGAATAACGAACCTTCGGAATAACGGACTGTAACCGTTAATTCAGCTAACTACATTTTGTTTCTGTTATTTATTAGTATCGGGGCTGACCTCGATTAGCATTGTGCTATCTTGTTAGCCCCTTTTGTCAATTCTTTATATTGTATTATCAATTTCAAGATGTATCACGATGAAGATTGTAAATTTTAAATATTGAACTGATTATTATTGAAAATAAATCCATTTCATTTCTTTTCATTTCATTTCAAGCGTGGAGCAAAATGACCACCACAACTAGTTTGGGAAAGGAGGCAATATACAGGAGAAGCAAGTTGGGGTTAAAAGCCTTAAACTGGGGGAGGGCGCTCCCCCATGTCCGCCCAACACCGCCACTGCCACTGAAGAACTAAACAAAAAAAACGTTAGTTGGCAAAACAAAAGAAGTTTTGATTGATTGATTGATTGATTGATTGATTGATTGATTGATTGATTGATTGATTGATTGATTGATTGATGAATGAATGAATGAATGAATGAATGAATGAATGAATGAATGAATGAATGAATGAATGAATGAACGAACGAACGAATGAATTGATTGATTGACTGACTGACTGACTGACTGACTGACTGACTGATTGATTGATTGATTGATTGATTGATTGATTGATTGATTGATGGATGAATGAATGAATGAATGAATGAATGAATGAATGAATGAATGAATGAATGAATGAATGAATGAATGAATGAATGAATGGACTGACTGACTGACTGATTGATTGATTGATTGATTGATTGATTGATTGATTGATTGATTGATTGATCAATTGATTGATTAAATTGGTTCAATTGATGAAATTTCAAAATCAGTTTCCTTTAAATTGTTGCCATTTCAGTCAATAACTCAAGCACTTTATCCCCGATGATGATAATTATCTTAGTTGTCTGGAGCGTCTAATCGTCTCTGTTCCGACAGCTGTTCAACTCCGACTGCGTCTGGGTCCAAAGATCGCCTCCAGTGCATTATAGAGGTGGTAATATGACACTTTCATATCTACTTTAGAAAACCCCATTTACAACATTTGTTTTGACAATGGGATCAAAAGCTACTTCATATGAACGTACTTTGTACTACAGGCACATAGCCAGGATTTTTAAGGGGGGGGGGGGGGGGGGGGGGTGCGTCATTTACAAAAACGGGACCGAGACCGATCGAGACAGAGACCGCTGGTTAAGTTGTGTAAGGAGGGGGGGGGGTAAAAAATGACCGAGATAAATTGGCACTTTCTGAATTGGGGGGGGGGGGGGGGGGGGGGGGTACGCACCCTACGTCCCCCTGATGCTCTCTCTCTCTATAAAGAGTCTGTATCAACACTGCCACTATATCCCGCCGGGTGTTTTACGTTGGTGCACTGTTAAATGCAAGATGCATGTTTAACGCCTGATTAAAACCGGATATTTGAAGAATTCAACACTTTGTGTTGCGTCCGCGACTGATAAGAATAACTAAGGGTGTTGCACAGTGTTTTCATATAAAGAAGGTTTTGGGTAGAAATTCCTTCTCTTACATATTTTAACAGTCAAGAAGTTCATATAAAATCTGCTTAACCAGAATAAATGTATGCATTATGAATATCGATGAACTCGAATATAGGTGAGAAATATTTAAAGATTAGTTGAATGCCTTTTTAGATTCAATCGAGCAACGAAAAGTACACGATATTATTATTAGACTTTTCATAACATCAAGATTTATCAATATAAGCATAAGTATATTGAAATCTTGAACATTATAATGGCAAGTCTATAGGAAATTGTTTTTAAGAACTAGGTATTTTTACTAGCATTTTTCAAATAAATATAAATACCCGTTACGTTAGCCGCATTTGGCAGATTCAGGAAGAAATGTTTCACGTCCTCGATTCAGATTTTCAGATTACCACCAAACGAATGGTTTCCATGCTAAACTCTGGAGAAAAAAATGAAAGTATCGAAAACTCGATTGAAAATTGTACACCTATAGTAAAATCTGTTACTGTAAAAATGTGAGACGCATGATAGAGCCTGATGAACCTTAAACATATTATTCTGATTGGAAAGTGATCCAATAACTTCATAAGATTTGTCCAAGGGTGATTTTAGAGGCTTCAATTATGTCCTTTTAAGATTCTTCTGAATGATGTGTCATAGTTTCGCAGAAAAGGAACGCTGCTAAAAACTTCATGTAAGATTGTATCGCCTCTTAACCATTGATTTCGACTACAATCAAAACTCGTTCCGAAATGCTTGACATTCAATCATAAATCTCTCGAAAATAAAGGAGCCATTTGAAAAATCAAAACCCATTTTATTAAATACTTACCATAATCCCAACAACAAGGTACTAGAGAAATGTGAAAGCTCTAAAGTGATTTTGATTGAATTCGACAAAGTGAATGGATCGTTTACTTTCAAACAAGGCGTCTGCATCGGGGGTTGGGGGGGGGGGGGGGGGGAGGAGGGGGAGGGGGTGAAACACAATCTTGGAAGCAATGAGAACATATTTTAAATGAGCGAATATTATAAAGCGTAAAAAGCGAACTAAATTATAAATGTAAATTCAAAAAGCCAATGATTTTTTCCCCAAAATAATTCACAAAAAACAATAATACGAAACGGTGACACTCAAACCACATCATACCAAATTACTAATTTATGGTGATCAATATAGACAAAATGTATGTTTACTTCCGAATTGAAAATGTTAAGGCTTGGGAAGAAAAGGTTGAATGCTAATACAGGTCGGGGTATAGGGTATCTTTGTATAGATCTAGAGGAACCTCTCTCATCACCCACAGTCGTTTATCAGGGGTAAATACAAGGAGGCTGTCCAAACATTATTCTGTCGAGGCCAGCGATCTAGCTGGGGATCTTCCCTCCAAATGTCAGTCGGACTAGGATGTGACTTGAATAATGCATAATCGGAATAATATTATTTTGGGCGGGAAATGATCGAGGATGGAACACGTCCATAATGAGTATTATTTTCTCCCATTCTATTCCTTTCTCGATATTGTTTGTTATTCCCGTCGAGTTCGTACAGCATGAAGCAACAGGCTTCCGCAGGCGATTCATCGGTCAATCTCAAATTCAAGTTTTATCGTTTATTTCTAGCAGGAACATAATTATATCATAAAAATACATAAACTAATCATAGACATGGCCTTTTAAAATGCCTACACATCATTATACACAATAGATTGCTCAGACTGATACTGGAAGGAAGACTAAGAGGGAAGCTATCAAGAGGGAGGAACTGCATGATGCATGGTGATGGACTCTGTTAAGACTGGCCCATATGGAGACTTCAAAAGAAGAGCCCTGAGAAGAGAGGTGTGATGGTGTTAAGGACCTGGGGGTGTTTCACAAAGATCCTAAAGTAGAACTTAACTCTAAGTTGGACTAAAAAATTATGGAAAGCCGATAGTTTCTTTGAAAGAAAAAAATGTAAAAGTTTTGTTAAAAGGCAGAAAATGTTGATTCAAATCATTTATATTTTATATATATCAAGGAGCTTTCATTTTCTTTGTGTAAAATTTATGAAAAGTCCTAAATACTTGCATTTTTGCTTTTGAATATATTTTTTATTCTGAGGCTACAAATGGTTTACCATAATTTTAAAGTCCAACTTAGAGTTAAGTTCAACTTAGAATCTTTGTGAAACACCCCCTGCTTTTGAGCAGAATCACCAGAAGAGAGATAGCAAATGATAAGAATATAAGCCACACTAACGTCGGTTGGTGCAACTTGTAATGATACATCCGAAAATATGTTTTTTTAAAAGTACAATTTTATTCAATAATCACCTACTTTGTATTTATACAATACTACGTCAATAAATAGACCTAATCGAAAAACACATACTGCTATACACAATCTGCTACAACTCAACTTTGAAATAACTTTAAGTCAATGATTTATGCGACGATCGACAAAAATAACATAAGATTATATTTACATATCCAGACAAAAATGTTAATCTTCTTCGCCTGCTGTTTTCCCTCATAATCTAATATACTACTCATATTTCCCCATACAGAACATAATTATATTCTAGCCTTACGACTCAATGGCCAAGAAATATATTTGTTGACATTCATTTTTTTCCCCAAGGGTTTGTAGACCTTTTTGCGAGACACGGATAGTGAGATAGAACGGACGGATATATTTAATAATTATTTTACGGGATACGAATATACGGGGAATATGTATTGCACCTCGCGCAAATCGCCATGATAGATGACCAATGATGACGACATAATCAATCGGTAAGACAGTATACACTGTTAAAACGCTGTGTAAAAAAACGCTGTGTAAAAATGGTTGTTGAATCTTTTCATACAACTTTAGGTGTAGCATGGTACGTTGTACAAAGAAGGGTTGTGTGAAGCGGCCATTGTTCAAGCGTTGATGAAACGTGTTAAATCACGTGATAGTTTCGACCGCGAAATCATCGTGACAAAATCCCGTTTGTCCCATCGCAAACCAAGCGAACCGAGTTTAGCGCAGTGGTAGCGTGTTAGTCTTATAACCCAATAACCCAAAGACCCCCGGTTCGATTCCTACCCTTGCCACTTTTACATCTTGTTTTTCATTTGCTATTTCAACAACAGGATTGTTGAAATTTATTCTAAACAACAGCAACTGTTGTAGAACAAATTAAAACAACAGTTGTGTGAACTTTAAACAACTGGGGTTGTTGAATGTTTTCAACAACAGTTGGATGGTTCATATGTTAAACAGTTGTTGAATTTGTTTACACAGCGTTTTAATAGTGTATAATTGAAATAGCAATTAACCGACACATGCAAACCTTTTACAAATTAACAAAGAGTGTTCATTTATATAAACCGAACACAAAAAGTAACTTCACCCCTAAGCAATTGCCCATAATTTCATAAACGATTATTATTTTCAAGATGTCATCTTACCACAATATTGGCACAGTTGTTATGTTCGATATGTGCGAAAATCAGAGATATTCAATATTTTATGGCTGAATGAGCACAGATTAAAGACAAAATGGCCCAATTCAAAAGTCACAAGGTATTGCGCGTGCCTGAATCCGCACATGTGGCGGAATGCATCATGGTTTATGAAACAATGCTGTTTGATATTCCGTTCATTTTAATTTTTTGATGGCACATGTGGTAAAATGCATTAATTGCAATTGTAAAACAGTGCATTTTTTAATTTCCCAACTCTCAATAATTTGTAATGATGATAATACTTTTGCGAATTTTGAAATATGACTATTTTTTCTGTAATGTGTGCTCACTCAACCATGGATTAATGGTTACCTCTTATTTTTACACATTGTTTTCCTAACTATACCATATGGATATATTGGCAAGACGAAATCTTGAAACGATTCTTGGTTATGAAATTATGGGCAATTGCTTAGGGGTGAAGTTATTTTTGTGTTCGGTTTCGAAGGAATACAACTCCTATTTTATGTCACTTTTTCTTCTTCTCCTTGTCCTTCTCCTTCCCCTTGTCATGTCCCTTCTCATTCGCCTTCTTCTCCTTGTCATTATCTTATTCTCCTTCTTCTCCTTCTTCTCATCATCCTTCTAATCCCCTCTCCATATTCTCCTTCTCATTCTTCTCCTCCTTCTTCTTCTGCTTCTCCACCTTCTTTCATTGTGCCGTATTTTTCTCGTTTTTGATCCTCGTCCTAGCGGCTTGACCGTTCCAATGTCAGAGCCGGTCAGATTCCGTGTTCCTTTAGGGTAATTCCTTGTCAACCTGAGCATGAAGCAGTAGTAAATACCTTTTCACTTCATTGGGTCGGTAATACTGGAAAGAGGTGAAATGAAGCGGCGTTTAACATACCTAATAAACATGTTGATTCTGTTTCCTTTAGTCAATCAACCCCCTCCCCTCTCTCCCCCTCCCTCGCTCTCAAACTGCCGGAATTAAAATCAACCGGAAACGACTGAGCGTGAAATGTGTCCAATTTAAGCACCCGTTTTGTTTACCCGCACGCATAAAATTACTTTTTGTTGAATTATACGGTCGTTTGTTTCACTTGCAATAGACGATAATTCAAACATATAATTTGAGATAAAAGTCCTTTGAGAAAATGACGTATTAAAATATTGAGAATGATAATATGTATTACTTTTTCAATTAGGTACCGTAATCAAATTCCATAGACATGTGTTTGAATGAGTGTGTGTGTGCGTGTGTGTCCGTGCGTGTGTGTACTCGTGCGTATGTGTTTTTGAGTACTTTTTTCTCATTAGTACTAAAGTATAGAGACGATGTGCACTATATACCTTTAAGTACTGTTCAGTGAGCATTGTCATGTAAATTGCAAGCCCTTTGAGAGCTAAAGTGATGCATTGTCCTTTCTTGATACGGATCACTGCATCCACGAGGGATCGCAATTTTACTCCGATTTTTCACTAACCACGTAAGATGCGGTCTTAAAAATCATTACATGAAGGGAATTTGTCTAATCATGCTATCTTTGCGCAGAGGCAGTATCGTAGCCAATGAGGTTTATCCGAGGCGCGATTATTGCTAGTTGAAAACTTATCCCAATACCCCGCTCTGACGACGTGAAATACCGTCGGCTGTAGCAATTTTTCCGGATCTCCAAGGAGATCTCAAAATTATAATAAAAGAAAGAACATTCACCACCCATTAACCCCCCCTCCCCCCTTACCCCCCCCCCCCCCACCCAAAAAAAAAGACAAGTGTGTGGTGTGTGTGTGTGTGTGTGAGCGTGCGTGTGCGTGTGTGTGTGTGTGTGTGTGTGTGTGTGTGTGTGTGTGTGTGTGTGTGTGTGTGTGTGTGTGTGTGTGTGCGTGCGTGCGTGCGTGTGTGTGCGTGCGTGCGTGTGTCCGTGCGTGTGTGTGAGAGTTTCTTTTATAATGATTCTTTCTACCTTAAAGGTTGGCTGACAAGAAAAGTACCTACAAATTGTGTTTTACTGTATCTAAGGTAGATTGTCATGAAGATTACTAATAAAAACATATGTTCCGCGTCGGAAAACCCAGTAAAATAAAAAAAATCTACTTTTAAATTCACTTTAGTAATCCCCGTAAAAAAATTGAGTCCGGGCGAAGAAAAATGACGTCATCTTTGTGACGTCACATGCAGGCAATCGCAGTATAGCTCGGTCATAGACGTACACGCTGAGTGCAATACTCA
>JBAMJV010012812.1:0-13432 GCA_037951105.1 Echinarachnius parma
GTTCTCATATTCCACACGTTATTTGCATTACCAATAGAAGCATTTTCCAAATTTCTCTTCCGTTATAAAGATATGTATGATTGAAGTGTTTAGATTCATGATTATCTAGTGCATAATTATAATTGTATACAAAGCAAGTACAATGCTCGATACTCGTTTATATGGCATTCGTTTACTATGGCATTTACACATTCTATCAACTATCTGCCATTTATCTGAACATGTCATAAACATTTCTAGAGAACTTTGATATTTATATCATTCAGCTTATAATTAATACATTACAACCATACACATAACATTGGCAACATTAAATACTCATTACAATCTGTTATATTAATTTCTATGTCTATACAATCAATCAAATGTTCCGTATGTGTATGCAATTTTACAATGTCACCAATGAAATGTTCCAAATTAAATATTTCCATTAAACAATAATTCCACAATCAACTAAACTGTAAAAGTATTATCATCAATGTCTATACTACCATAATGTATAATTTTAAACCAACGTTTAACAGTGAGTCATTGTATACAGTAATAACACGTCAAATATTCAATAGTTCTTCAAACAAAGCATATTAAACATCAATACAGTGAAAGGTCTAACCCAAACTACAAACAGAAAACATCTCTAAGTATTCTAAAACATCAACCACTAAAATATATATATACAACAACAATATCCCCTTTCGGTGGATATGTATTTCATATTTAATACGATGTCATGTCAATTTAAGCCATAACTTATGCATTCGTACATATAATTTTCTAAAAGCAACACTAGCCACGAGCCTAAAGTACGTATAACATACTGCTTACGAAAATAAACACGATCAATCTCTCCCGACAGTCAGTTTCCGGATCTACAAACCGTTCCCCATACCCTTCAGAGGAGGTTGATGATGCCCATTATAGGGTGGGGTTAATTACCCAATTTTAACGTTGGTGTTGTTGCTTTTATGATTTAGTGGTAACCAATCCAAAATGACTATTTTTGCCAATTTCATTTCTCTTCATGATTAATTTTCAGCAGTTTAAAATACAATGACAGCACTATGCATATCGCGATTTTTTCTCCAATCACATTTACAATTAATATGTATATGATAGTAAACAAAAACATCTTTATTTACATGCATCTAGCACATAGAAACTTTCGCCACTTATGTTGAGCTGAACAATGTACTATAATGTATAATAACATCAAATTAACCCTTACATACTCGAGATGCAATGTATACGACCAATACTTTATGCAATTTATTACATATCGTCCAACGCAATTCGCACTAAAAAAACACCAACACAATATAGCAAGGAGCAAACAAAAACACCACATATTAGGGTACTGCAATAACACAAATAACTGCTGAACTCATTTCACTTACATAATTTATACAGTACATCAGCAAAGTTACCAGATCCCTTTAGACTAATATTGGATTAAAGAGCCTTTTCATTGATTATAAATTGAGTCGAATTTGGTATGATTGTGAAGGTAATCTTGTAGGCCCTACTTAACAAGCCTTTACATTTACCAACAATTCCACAAGTGAATACTCTTCAAAATTATTATCATTAATGCACTGGCGTAAATCTGTCCGGAAAACACAATGCATTGGGGGGTCGAGCAATTGTTCACAAACGGTTTGTGAACAATTGCTCGACCCCCCAATGCATTGTGCTTTCCGAACAGATTTACGCCAGTGCATTAATGTATATATACCACTTGCATGTATACATCAATACCAACATATAAATATTAAGTCATTGTATCTAAACGCACACTTATTCGAGAATTCTTCATACAACGTGTACAAAGCATATTAAACATCAATACAAATCAAGGTCTACTTAAACTGCAAACAAGTTTCTAGTTATACAGGCTAGTTCGCCTTGTAACAACATAGTATAAATGATACACCAATCAATAACAACATAGTATACATACTGTAATACACTAATCAATAACAACATCGTATACATAACACCAATCTCCTCTCTTGGGGGGGGGGGGGGGGGGGAGGGGGTGGGGGATGGGTGGGTGGGATTGGTTGATATGTATTTATGTTTGAATGCGATTTCAATTTAACCAATAACGTATGCATCCGTACCGGCCCCATACGGTATGTAATTGTCCAAATTCAGCAGTAACAAATAGTAATGAGCCTAGAATACGTAAAACATACTGCTTACAAAACTAACATACTAAAAAAGAATTGTTCGGGTAGCTTATCTGTCTCATATCTGCTTTATTCAAGCTATACGTAGCCTATATATTTACTATCTAATAATCATACAACTAATTTATTTTGCTGTCAGTTATTCTATTATCATTGGCACTATATGCAACTGGTAAAATGCAATTTTCGAACTCGGATTCATGCCTGCCTATTCGCGAAATCCCATGATCGAAGCAAGCCAAAGTCCACCTCAAATCACATTAAGATCAACTTAAATGCTCATTGCTTAAATCAAGAGCTCAAATTGACTAGTCAAATCACGTAAATGGCAAACTGGTTGCGTATATTGTGAAATTAAATGACTGTATTTTATATTTTAAAGACAGTTTTTGCGAGTGAAGATTAATGTTCCGAATACGAGTTTCGAATGATAGATTTTGGAAATTGGTAAGGAAAACCTGTAGTCCTCAGGACCCCGTTGCGGGAAGAGTTGCAACCGATTGTTAGGTTGCTATTAACTGCAAGTCAGACAATAAGCCCATTTCCACAATCAAATTTGCGCATTTAGTCACTTGATCTGACTTGCAATTAATTGCAACTTAACGATCGATTGCAACTCTTTTTGCAACATGACCCTGATCTTATAATAAGTTTTCCGTCACTCCTTTTTGCTGTTTAACCCGTTCCCTTCGGGATTTTTCTTTCGACTGAGCAACTGCACGGTCACTTAATCTGCTGTCTTGTGTGGGAGTCTGATTTTGTTTGTGTGAATCTTTCGTTTGGTTTCGAATCCATGTAAAAGTATATAAACTGTTCATAACTTCTAAACGAGAATGCACTCCTTCAAGCGTTTACATACTTGTAAAGGTTTTATTTGAAATGTTTTCCTTAACAAAGGTTCATGCGTGAATGCTTCTCCGGTTCGTATTTATGAAATAACATTATGGTCCGACCAAAGCCAGTGCACACAAGTGAATAATTGCGCATGGCAACGGTAATGTGTGTGCACCTACCGGGCTAGTTTATAGATGTTTAGTCTAGAATGTGTTTTTTATTATCAACTTTGAATTCTGTATTAAAAAAACGAGCAAAGTAAAGCGATGAAACAGACATAGGCTAGAGTGGAAAGATGGAGAAATTTGAAGTAGACCCAAACCATTATAATGGCTGTCATTTTCGATTTTGATACTCTTATCACATCTTTGAAGCGATCACTTCTTAAATTCTTACATAGGTTTGGGAGACAAATTTGTGACCAATGTTTGCTTTGTCATGTTTCTACTCATCTCGATATTAAAGAGATCAACGACTATCGTATGATACACGCTAATCCTGCAAGGCCCGATTCCTCGAGAGCTGTGCGCAATTCAGCAGGGTTCCCGCCTGTCTTGTTATTCCAATCATGAAGAACATACAACACGGCTCGGTGATGATCGCTCAATTTGTCGCGCAGGATCCGTTGAGATTGATTGTAGGGGTATTCCATGAGGTTCCGGCAAAAACACCCATATTTGTCGGGTGGAATCATTCCCGCAAGTCTTTCTAGCCTTTTTTCAGAGATCCTCTCGCCTGGAGTACTGCTAAAATAAAGGACGAATAGGGGAAAACGTATTAACGAAAACATATTCTCAACCGATGCTGGAGCAGGTAATACTGTCAGGGCTTAGTGAGAAAATGGGAGGTGGGTCAATAATTGCTGGCAGCATATTGAGCTTGACTTCATGGTGTTCTATGTTTTACTCTTGCATGTGTTTGACTGAAAGGGGATTTTCTCTATGGCATGTGGTTGATGGGGGGGGGGGGGGGGTGGGGGGAGATTACCGATAGGCATGATAGTGAATGGTGAGGGGATATAGGGTAGCGGCAATCACACAGCCAGAAACATGAACAGGTTTATTGGCCCGTATTTTCACCAGTGGCTCACTCCAGCGTAATCCAGCGTAATGAGACAAATATTTCCAGTAATCCAGTAACTGTTCAAACCATGTTGCACCTGTCAAATTTTACTGGCCCTTTGTCTTTATTATCAATGCACAACTCCCTGCAAAAGTATCTGGTTGCATTCAAGTCATTATAATAGTCAAATTATACTACAACCATCACCAGGAATATTGCGTCCTATATCATCCAGGGCCCCGTTGTAGCAAGAGATACAATGGATTTTAAGTTACGACTAATTGTAAGTCCGATCATGTGTTCTGAACGCGCCGATCTGATTAGTTGAAACGCGCAAAGTTTCCGACTTACAATCAATAATTGTAACTTACAATCGGTTGTATCTCTTTCTGCAACGGGACCCTGGTCATGTTATTACTGGTGACTGGTTATACTACGACTGGAATGTTAAGCTACCCTTTGTCTCGATGCTTATGCAGAAGTACAGGGATTGATTGCATAATGAGAACAAACAATCATAATTCTTTACGTTGGTATATGATAACCATCGATGGGCTAAAGAAAATAGACATATGTAAAACAGTTTCACCAGTTACTGGTTATTACTGTTTTTTCTTTCTCATTTAGCCTTTACTAAAGTTGAGCCAGTGATGAGAATTCGGACCATTAAGTTAAGTTGTTAAAAGTTCATGTCCAATTTCTTACTTTTGAAGACAAAATATAAATGGGTTTATTTACCGAAGTTGTACAAATACTTGGGATATGATCTGTACTATGTGTTTGATTATACAGGTTGAGAAAAAAGGAAACCGGACTTCATCTGCCTAAATTTAAAGCATACCCAAGAGATTCACACGCTCTTTTTGTATTTTTCTAAGCGGATCTAGAACTGCAAAATCTGACGAAGGTTTGGTCCAATGGGCATTTCTGTGATCTGATATACCCACTGAGTGATGTGTGAACACTCCATGGTAAATTAACAGACATTCTGTGGGCTACCAAGAAACATGACAGAGTGAAGGAGGCTTGGGCCTCTGATGGACGGATCATAGTCCTACTGGCGGGCACAGGAAACAAAGACATCAAACGATTAATTCGAAACAAAGATGAACTCAACAAGTTGTAGTATGGAATAAAGAATGAACACAAACATTTCAAAATGCACTCTCAACAAGCCAAGCCTACATTTTCAAGTGCAAACTTTTTTACTGCGACTTATTTTGGTGTACTTATAATTTATCTGTATTCAATTTTGTAAAGTTTTTTTTGTATAGGGTTGGTCATCTATGTGTGTGTTGATGTGTGATTTTTAATGCGTGACTATTGTAAGCATTGCAACTCTACTTTTTCCTCTTCATCTGGTACTCAGTTTATCTGTACAAAATGCTCGTGTCATCTTTTCCCTTTTAATCACTTTGATGATGATTTTGAATACTACTGGTCGTTATATTCTTTCTTTCGCTTAAATCAAAATATTGATGTAAACAACCTTCTTAATATGAAAATCAATCCTTTTGATATAAATCATATCCAACAAAATGATTCTTCTAATGATATATTATGTAATGACGATGTGCAATATATTTCTCAAAGTGAAAGTAACTATATATTTCCTGAACATTTTCATAAATTGTCAGAAAACGATCAAAATAAATTGTCTGTCATTCATTTGAATATTAGAAGCTTGTGTAAAAACTTTGATAATTTACAATTATTTTTGTCGTCTCTCCAGTATAATTTTGATATTATTGGTCTTTCTGAAACTTGGTTAACCCCTAACACTCATTTAGATATGTATAACATAGACAATTATTCACTTGTACAAGTTTGTAGACCCACCAGAACTGGAGGGGGTGTGGGATTATATGTAAAAAATGGAATTGATTATGTTGTTCGTAATGATATATCAATTTGTTCCCAAGAAATTGAAGTAATTTGTATTGAAATTAAACATTCAGGTAAAAAGTCAACAATTATTGGATGCGTCTATAGGCCACCTAACACGAACATTACTTGTTTTAATGACAAGCTTAATTCATTTTTGGATGTTTTGGATAAAGAAAAGAAAGATATATACTTGATGGGTGACTTCAATATTAATTTGCTAAATCATTGCACGCATAATCAAACAAATGACTTTTTAGAAACCATGTTCATTCATAATCTATACCCACTGATATCTAAACCTACTCGTGTCACTTCTAGATCGTGCACATTGATTGATAATATCTTTATAAATACCTCATTAGAAAATGTACATACAGGTTTATTCTATACAGATATCTCGGACCACTTCCCAATATTCTGTCTGATTAACTTAGGAACAAAAGTCAATAACAAAAAACAATTTAAAAAAACAAGTTTTCAAAAGAGATTAATTACTGATAAAACTATCAATGAGTTCAAGGCCCAGTTATCCCAGATTGATTGGTCTCCCATTTATATGTGTCTTGACACAAATGCTAGTTATGATTACTTTGTTGAAAAAATTACTTTACTATATAATACTTGTTTTCCTGTAATAGATGATCAATTAAAACAAAATAAATGTAGAAAACCATGGATATCAACTGGTATTTTGAGATCGATTTCTAAGAAAAATCGACTATATAAGATGTATTTACGCAAACTTAGTGAAAGCTCTCGCTTGAAATGTATTGTGTATAAAAATAAACTTACTACGATACTACGAAATGCAAAAAAAAGATATTTTTATAATCTTTTTGAAAAGTGCAAAGGAAATATGAAGAAGACATGGAATGAAATTAATAATATCCTTGGTAATAGAAAACAACATGCACTTCCTAATGAAATGTACTTTGATGATAATAAATATTCCTCACGAGAACAGATTGTTGAACAATTTAATTCATATTTTGTAAGTATAGGCAAGAAATTATGTGATTCTAATCATTGTATACCGAACTCATTCAAACGCTATTTGAATTCCGATTATTACGATACCATGTTCTTAAAACCGACTACTATTCATGAACTTTTACAGATTTGCACCTCTTTAAATCAATCAAAGTCATGTGGTTATGATAATATTTCACCTTTGGTAGTTAAAGAAACAATAAACTGCTTTGTAGAACCATTATGAAATATATTTAATAAATCGCTTTCTATTGGTGTGTTTCCAGAATCGTTGAAAATATCAAAGGTTGTGCCACTTCATAAAAAAGATTGTCCACAGAATATGAAAAACTACAGACCCATTGCTATTTTATCAATATTCTCAAAGATTTTGGAAAAAATAATCCACAATAGACTTTATAGTTTCCTTTCAAAATAATGTTTTAATTAATGAACAATTTGGCTTTAGAAAAAATCATTCAACGTGTCATGGTGTATTAAATTTGTCAACTTTTGTCTCAAATGAGCTAGACAATGGTAATTTCTGTATGGGTTTATTCATGGATCTTTCAAAGGCATTTGACACCATCGATCACCACATTCTTCTTGAAAAATTATTTTATTATGGAGTGAGAGGAGTAGCACTTAATTGGTTTAAATCATATCTAGTTGAAAGAAAACAGTATGTGGTGGTCGATGGTGTCAACTCCAAACACAGAGTTGTAACGTGTGGTGTACCACAAGGGTCTGTTTTAGGACCGGTATTATTTTTAGTTTATATTAATGATATTTTGATGAGCACCCGTCTTTTTCGATTCTCTTTATTTGCTGACGATACCGTTGCCTTTATGTCTCATAGAAATATTCATACACTTATATCGATAGCAAATACAGAATTACGATTATTATGTGAATGGTTCCGGAGTAATAAATTGATTGTTAATTATGATAAAACAAATTATATTTTATTTCATTCTAAGAAGAGAAGAATTCCCGAAACTATCGATGATATTTCTATGAATCGTAATATTTTAAAACATGTCAAGTCATTATTATTTCTTGGTATAACTATTGATGAATGTCTTGACTGGAAGATCCATATTCAGAATATTGTTTTAAAGATATCTAGAAGTATTGGAATATTATCAAAATTGAAATATATTTTGCCCAAAAATGTGTTGTTGTTATTATATAATTCGTTGGTATTACCGCATTTGACATATTGCAATATTGTGTGGGGTAATTCATATTTTTCTCATCTTAATAAAATACGTGTGTTACAAAAAAGGGCAATTAGGATCATTACTCACTCTGAATATAATAGCCCTAGTAGTCCCCTATTTTTAAAGATGAAAATTTTCCCTATCCAGGAATTAATTACTATGAATACTTTAATATTTATGTATAATTTCCACACAGGACATTTACCGTTCCTATTTAAATCATTGTTCGTAAGTAATTCATGTATACATTCTTATAGCACTAGGCAAAGATCATTACTACACAAACCACCAGTACGTACTACTCATGCGTTAATCTCCTTTCAAAATGTAGGCATAAGCAAATGGAACAATCTCTCTGAGAATATAAGATCAAGTACAACTTTGTCAAGATTCAAGTGTTTATGTAAAAGGGACTTACTGCAACAACTATCATAAACTAAGTTCTTTGTCAGATTGTCTGTTACACTTTCACTTGCTCTTCTATTCACCTTTTTCTTTATCTTCGTATTTTCGTATCCCCCTCTTCGCTCCTTCTATTCTCTTCTTGTATTCATAGCAGTGCCCCCGATGTGGGCTTTAGTGAATGGTGTGTGTGTACGGTGTGAATGATGACCTACCTACCATATTACTTCTTTAGAATTGTATAATTTGTAAAAGGGCCCCAATTACAAGCTCCTGCTTCTATGGGGTCCAAAACCATTCTGTATATTTGATTATCAAACTGCCATTTATATTTGTTACTTTTGTTTTATGGTTTGAATAAACTGAATCTGACATGCATCAATATATAACTTACTACTTGAATAGCTATTTCAGAATTCAACAAATCCCTCGTCTAAATATACTCCGCAAAAAAAGAAACTGGACACTTGTATAAGTTGAAATATTTCATATATATATATCAAATTAAAGAGAATTTAGTCCTCTACATGCAGGGTATAAATTAAATGTGTAATCGTTCATGCATGAAACGCCATGGTCAATTAACAATAGCAAGGTCTGTTTTCAAAACTAGCAAAAACAATGGAGGACCACACCATTCGAATTAAATGATAGTAAGCGTTTCACTTAAAACAAGATGTGCGGGGCAAGTAAATTATGACATTATTTAACTTTTGTTATGAACAAACTCTGGAAATACAAATTTGTCAATAAAACAGGGCCAGGTTATGAGATCATCATCATACTGGTCTGTATTAGAGGCATGAAGCTTGTCTGTTTCATGTGTCCCCTGCAGTTGTAACCATAGTTACCTAGAGCAATGTCATGTTAAAGACTGCCCAACTGTTTGACCAAGGGTGGCATAAGGTTTTGAAGATCTTTGGACTACGGTAGAATTCTTGAGAATAATTTATACCATTTTTCATGCTGAAATAAGGGCACAAACTGTGCTTTCGACTAATAAACCTTTGCCATGGAATTCCCCATTTTGTTACTTTTGGATGAAAATAAGACCTATAACGTTCACAATTTGTCTTCATTTATACTTTTTATTGAGATGAAGATAGAAAAGGTCACATTTGTAATGAAAAATGATGTCATGTCATGAATATAGCGTTTTAGATTATGCTTATCAACATTTATATGGTTGAGTGGATGTTCCATGTTTGCTATTTTTGAAAACAGACCTTGCTGTGGTTGATTGACCGTGACAAGTCATGCATGAATGATTTTATCTGCATTTCATGCCAATATTGAAGAGGGTCGTTTTATCTTTAATTTGATATACAATATCATATATTTTATCGTAAATGAATATTAAATATTTGGTCTTATACAAGTGTCCAGTTTCTTTTTTTGCGGAGTATATTTATGGAAATTAAGATCTTACGTCTTCTTTCCTGCCGATCCAGTCCACCATACTCCTTCAGTGTCTGTCAAAAGGTACAATAAAACGTATCTCTGTAAAACAAAACTATGATGAGGTTCTTTGTATAATGGAGTCCATGATATGTACTGAGAACAACACGAAACAGGGCACTGGTTTATATTGAAATGTTATATTTCTACCTATGATGAAGTCAATGAAAAATATTGTATATTGAATAAAGGGGAAAATAATCATGTACCAGTTGGGCGTTTAACCCACTCCCTTCGAGATTATAAAATCCCCATAGACTTTGTGCATAGCCCACCCGGTTTCCGTAAGGAACGGGTACAAGTTCTAATCACTAAGGGATAGTTGAGTTTTGGTAAAGAGAGTACAGTTTTGGTCAAACTGAATTTTAGTAACCAAAACCTGCACCATTACAATACAAACTAACAGTTATATCTCCACCATGCTCGAAAGGAATACAAAATTACAATATTTCAGCCGTTTCTGAACCGATTTTGATCAAATAAAGTTTACCCTGTCATTAAAATTGTATGCTCTTTTAAATTTGACACTCAGATTTTCATTATCTCACAAAAATTATTTTGTGTAGCGCCCTCTATACCAAAACTCAACTATCCCTTGAAATTATGATTTGTTAATTAACAACAGCATGGTACATGCAAACAATGTAAATCCCGTTTTATCAACAAGTTCAGAAATTCCAGGAATTATTACGTTTGTTAAACTTGCCTCTTGATACATTATTTGACTGTGACATCAATTTCCTGTAACATAACAGTTCATTTTTCGCGCCAAGATCGCAGTCATTTCAACAGAGGGCGACATACAATGCAGATTTTATTTTTAGTTGATTTAGGCCCGACTCGTCCAATATTCCTTGGACGCTGCTTAAAATTATTAGTTTTCGGATAGAACACTTACGTGGATAATTTGGTCCAATCTGGTCCAAGATAACATTGAATACTACATTGTGTTGCGCCTTTGACAAATCGAGAGCGACGAAAATTAATCCTTGATCTGATGAAGAATCTGCTTTTTGAGTTTGGTTTCCTGAAAATTTGAACAAACAAGCTGACGAAATTTAGTACCTGCCCGAATGTTATTCGAAGCTGAATTATCAAATCTCATTTAAATACAGCTTGGTAATAATGGCGGACATGTTTGTTTGTTTGTTTGCTTATTTCCGAAATCACAACAATAAATACAGAATTAAAAACGACACAACCGCTGTTCTTCCTTGGGGTCCCACAGTTAGATACAGTATATACAAGTAAACGTATTGATAGGGAAATCGATTAAGAAAGGGGAGAAAGCGATATAGAGAAATTATAATTTCATAAATTATTCCATATTATGTACAATAAAGAAAAATTGGTAACAAATATCATAATATTAACACTTCCAATTTAGAACAAATGATTTCGACGCCATTTGAACAGATCAATGAGAGGAAAGAGAGAGAAAGGGAGGCAAAAAAAGGAGCTGCAAATATTTACAATTTCATGAAATATATTCATCTAACAATGTTTGAAATGATCTCAAGCTCGTAGCATTACGAATTGCAATTGGTAATTGGTGATACACTGAAATTTCTCAGTAGAAGAACGTTCTTTTACAACAATTTGACCTAGGTTAAGGCAAATTCATAACTTGACTCGTACGTAATTCATAATTGGTACTTCTCAATGAAATATTATCGAGCATATAATTAGGAGTTAAATTATGTAACACTTTATACATCATTACCCAGCTAGCCACCTGACGTTGGGCCGATGTTGGAATTTGGTTGCCGGATGTCGGCATATCGCCGTTGGCTCGAGGTTAAAATGTCCGCCAGCCCAACATCGTCACGACGTCATTTTTGTGATATATTGGCATAACGTCATTTTCCGACAATGGCCCAACATCATCTCATGACATGATGTTGGGCCATTGTCGGAAAATGACCTTATGCCAATATATCACAAAAATGACGTCGTGACGATGTTGGGCTGGCGGACATTTTAACCTCGAGCCAACGGCGATATGCCGACATCCGGCAACCAAATTCCGACATCGGCCCAACGTCAGGTGGCTAGCTGGGTATGTACAAATGTTTCTTATAACGTTTGGCTAAAAAATCCCATAGCAGTGTATCATGAACATGTTGTGTTGATATATGAGAATACGGATTAATTCTCATTATGATTCTACCCGCTCAATTTTGCAAATTTTGCAATAGCAAAAGAGAAGATTTTGAAGCAGATTGCCAAACCAAGTCTCCGTAATCAAAATGAAGAAGTATAACAGATTTATAAATGACATTCAAGTTATATTCGTTTATAGTATAACGTAATCTACCAAGAAAGCTTACTAGTCTACCAATTTTCTGACACATATTTTCAATATGCATATCCCACTTCAACTCTCTATCGATGTGAATTCCAAGATATGTTGTGTTTTTAACTTGTTCAATGCATATATCTCAATTTTTTCTATAAATTTCATCACACTTTGATAACATATATCTTGTTCCAAAAAGCATGCAAACAGTTTAAGTGTAATTGACAATTAAATTATTCTGACGCATCCAATAATCTAAATTTCCCTATAAAGAACAGACTGAACCTCTTAAGCATCTCTTTGTGAGAAATAGATAACAGTATCGTCAGCATGGAGGTAAACTGAAAATCGCTTGAATATATCAGGTAGATCATTAATAAATATGGTAAACAACAAAGGACATAACATTGAGTCCTGTGGCACACCACGAGATAAACTTCTTTTGAGGTAGCATAATTTACTACAGTTACTATTCTTCTCTCTGATAAGTAACTGTCAAACCAATTTAAGGCTGTGCCTGTTACACCAATACTCGATAATTTTCTTAAGGAGCAATGCATGATCAACCATATCAAAAGCTTTACGCAAATCTAAAAAACTGCTCCCGTATACACACATTTGCCCATTGCCATTAAACATTCATCGGTTACTTTAACCAAAGCAGTTACAGTAGAATGCTTTGCTCGAAATCCAGACTGCACAGGCACAAGAATATTGTATATCTGAAGGTGATGTCACAGTTGTAATTGTATGACTCGTTCGAGAACTTTAGTAATGCATGGCAATAACGAAATTGGTCTGTAGTTATCCGGATTCGATTGATCACCCTTTTTTATGAATTGGTATCACCTTTGCGATTTTCCATGCTCTGGGTAGCTCTACCATGCACGATTGATTTATTTATCAAATGCGGTATAGATTTAAGCAAAATATCAGCACAAGTTAGTTTTGAGAATCTGTATACATATTCCATCAATTCCAACCGACTTTTTTATTTTAAATTTTCGTATTTCAATCATTACATCAGCCTCAGATACAACATTAAAATGCAATATATCATCACATGGTACTGACCTACACACATCGGAAGGTCTATGTATATCTGTATC